>JADRCH010000155.1:1498715-1543127 GCA_019843965.1 Rhynchomys soricoides | reverse complement strand
GTACACAGAGGATGGAATCAAGGTGTAATAGCAGAAAGGGGTGTGTGCATGTGGAGTGTGTGTGTGTGTGTGTGTGTGTGTGTGTTGAACCTAGGACCTCAAGCATCCTCAGGTCCACCACTGAACTGTAACTCTAGCACACCTAAGATTCTTTAGTATCTTCGAACTGTTATAATCTGGTCTTGTAGTATGTGATCAAAGAGTTCCTTTTAGGAATGAGGCAAGGAAAGATTTAAACAACTACCACAGAGTACCGCAAGTGCTTTCCAAAAAGTAAATTACAGCAGCCTTTCCTTCAAATCAATGGAAATCAACTGCAACATTAAATCACACAGATACTATAACCTTTGCTTTTTATTAAAATGAGAGAACACTTTAGTTTTAATGCTTCCACTTAGAGGTTACATAACCTTATTTAAATCTGTTCATTTTTGAACAGTTCTTCTTCTATAAAATGAAACTGATACTACCACCATCCTGAAAGGATTGCATAGAATATGTGAAAAGTGTGTGTTAAACTAGTGTCTTTTAGGATTGTTTTTAATTACAAACCAATTATTACTATGTTCTAGATGGAAATCTCGTGTGTGTATGTATTTACTATCTATATATATATGCATATATATACACACACATACATATACACATATTTAATCACAATGTAGAACTTACTGTTACAGTTGGTATTTCTCTTTCATTGAAAAGTAAAGTGACCTGTTATGAATTATAAGTCATTGAATAAAATATATTGTCTGTGTAAAGGAAAAGACTAAGGTAACCTATTATTAAAGGCTGTCATGCATAGGGCATATGTTGCTTTATGATCGAGTTATAGCTCCAAACCATTTGAGTAGATTGTAACAGTTAAGTATGTCAATCTTTATCAACAGTTTTTGGTTTTGATCTTATTTTTTCAAGGCAGGGTCTTACTATGTAGTCTTGCCTATTCCAGAATTCACTAGATAGACCAGGCTGGCCTTAAACTCAGAGAGATCCATTTGCCTCTGCTTCCCAAGTACTGGGATTAAAAGTGTATGCCATCATGCCTGACTTACTAACAGCTTATGAAAAATTATGTTTCTACTTTTTCAAATGTAGCCTCTTCCCTAACAAGGATAGTAACAACTTAAACAAGGATAGTAACAACTTAAACAAGGATAGTAACAACTTAAACAAGGATAGTAACAACTTAAACAAAGATAGTAACAACTTAAACAAGGATAGTAACAACTTAAACAAGGATAGTAACAACTTAAATAGTTAAGAAATATCCCTCAATTTATATTTTCAGTAATGACATTTAAATGGTTCTTTTATTAAATATTATATTTTTGAGGAATGGTAAATCCTTAGAACTAGTATTAGCTTTGCCCTTTCTTTTAGTTTTTAAAACTTAAAACTATTCCCATTTTCTACAACATTTAAATAAGATTTATAATCAGATGTCATAAACACTCAGTGAATTAAAATTTTTAGGATACTTGGAAGTCATTTGGTTTGCTAAGTTAACACATGGCTTAGGGAAATTAAACCCATTATTTGTGATCTAATAGTAATAAAACATTTTAATCTTGACTACATTTTAATGCAAATGTGCCACAAAAAATATATGATGCAGAATTTTCTGCAGAAGACACCCAGGGTTTCCTAGTGACTAAGAAGGCAAGTAACTAGGACGTCCTAGTGGTTGGCTTCCAAGGTTGTGTGTGCTGCAGAAAGCATTCCTGTGAGCTGTCGCTGTCATGCTCAGAAGTGCTTGGTTGGAATGGAAGTTCTGTTTGCAGCACAGGACTAATTGTCTTCTCTTGCCTGAGTTTAATCTCTTCTATTTCTAGAGTTAGTAATCCTACTTTAGAATTAGACTGGAAGGGCTAAGACTGGTTGGAGCATGAAAGGTAGCATGTAGTTTTATAAATTTACCATTTTTCTCTAGGCAGACAAATATAATTAAATCATTTGTGGTTTTTCTCTAGATCAACTCCAGATCTTCCAGAATTGTAAGGAATCTTGCTGTGTCATACAGTGGAAAGTGATCTAATGCTCAAGTAATCTACCAGAGAACTTTGGATTAAAAAAAATGTTTTTACTGTGTTTTCCAGATGTCTGTGACCTTTTGAAATTGTACCCCACCCTGCTTGATTGAAATTAATGAGCAAGAGTATTTGAGTATAACTGGAGGAACTTTCTCTTGCAGCAAATCATTATTGCTATAATAAAATTACTTACAGAGATCCAATTCCCACATATTACATGATTTTGTTGGGAAGTGCTGTGTTAATAAAGAGTTATAAGCAGCATTATTTTAAAATAATTTAATTATAATCTATTAAAAACTGAACATAATTTTACTGTATATAATTTGGATGCTTCTTGATTCAGGAGGTAATAGGTATTTAAACAAACTGGCTTAAAGTTTTATACATAGTATGTTAGTATTTTGTGTGGTATTTTCTGAATATTTTCTTCCAGTGCTTACCAATTACTCTAAATTATATTATCATTTCCATGAAACTCTCCACGTAGTAGTAACATAGCCAAGCTTATTGACACTGTGTGTAGTAGTAACGTAGCCAAGCTTATTGACACTGCGCATAGTAGTAATGTAGCCAAGCTTATTGACACTGCGTGTAGTAGTAACATAGCCAAGCTTATTGACACTGCCAGGGCTGATATACTTAAAGAAACAAAATCCTGATTGACTCTGATCTGTTTCTTTCAGAAAAGTCACCACCCAGATAATGGATTTTATAGATCAGATTGCTTAGTGTGGATATCATGGTAACAATACAGGAAGTATACTTCATTTCTCACTTCTGCAAGTAGTCATGACTACTGAAGAAAGAATCTTCTAAAACTACAGCAGAGTTCATTTGGGTACCTCTTATGGAAATCCTAATTTTGTTTTTAACTTTTGATAATTGTTTGCTAAAGTCATGAACAAGCAAAGAGCTTGTCTTGTCAGGCAAACACACACTAGTGAGGATGTCTAGAAGAGGACCGATTCTTCACAGCCGGACCCAGTGGCTGCTGGTGGGCCTTGCTTTGCTCTTCAGTTTAGTATTATTTATGTACCTCCTGGGATGTGCCCCCCAGACTGATGGAAATGCTTCTCTTCCTGGTGTTGTTAGAGAAAATTATGGTAAAGATTATTACCAGGCCCTCCTGCAGGAGCAAGAAGAACATTACCAAACCAGGGCAACCAGTCTGAAACGCCAGATTGCCCAGCTGAAGCAAGAATTACAAGATATGAGTGAGAAGATGAGAGCCTTGCAGGAGAGAAAGAAGCTAGGGGCTAACGGCATAGGCTATCAGGGCAACAGAGAGCAGACACCTGGTGACCTCTTAGAGTTTCTCCACTCCCAGATCGACAGAGCTGAAGTTAGCATAGGAGCCAAACTACCCAGTGAGTATGGAGTCGTTCCCTTTGAAAGTTTTACTTTAATGAAAGTATTTCAGTTGGAAATGGGTCTCACTCGCCATCCTGAAGAAAAGCCAGTTAGAAAAGACAAGCGAGATGAATTGGTAGAAGTTATTGAAGCTGGCTTGGAGGTCATTAATAATCCTGATGAAGATGATGAACAGGAAGATGAAGAGGGCCCCCTTGGAGAGAAACTGATATTTAATGAAAATGACTTCATAGAAGGTAATATGAAAAATATGTTGGTAAGATCCATGCAAGTCGTCATCTGACCTCCATATGTGCATACAGACATGCAAATATAAAAACATTTTTTAATCTTTTGATAGATTCTTATGTTAGTATGACAGCATGCTAGTAGCATATGCTAATATATCATTACTACCACAGTATTAAAGCATATATATTTTTATCCACTTAATTTCACCAAAAAATTTGAAATGGCTTTTGGACAAAGTTAAAATGAGATCATAATTTAAACAAGAATAAGAATTAGGAAAACAGAGTAAGTCTAGGTCTGAATATAAGACTACCAGGTTGAAAGGCCCACAAGAGTGGGCCGTGTGATTGGCATTCCTCTCTTATCTGGTGTTGATGTTCCTCTTGTGTTTTTTTAAAATGTATGAACTAAGGTTCAAAATTTGAAAACCATTTGATAAGGAAGGAAATTTTTTATGTAGTAGGTCAATGGTATTTTCCATTTTTAGAGAAGCAAATGATCACAGCATCAAAGGGAATACACAATTTTACATTTGGAAACAAATAGCACATTTTCATAATACAGATTGCAAAATGGATATGAGCTCTTTCCTTTATATGTATATGAGTGTTTTGTCTGCATGTATAGTGTACCTCGTATGTGCAGTGCTTGCAGAGACCAGAGGAAGGTGTCTGGTTCCTTGGCACTGGAATTATAGTGCTGGGAATCAAACTTGGATCCTCTGGAAGAGCACCTAGTTCCCTTAACCACTGAGCCGTCTCTCTAGCCCCAGCATATGTTTTTAAGATGCTATATAGCTTAAGGGTTATATAAATTTTATATATTTGGTTTTTTTAAAGAAATAAATGTATATTCCTGCCTGTCTCCATATTAATGACCACTGTTTCCATTCCACTGCAAACAAAACCATTTTGTCTATGAGTGTTTTTTAAAAGTTCCTTTTGCTGTACTCTGTAAACAACCTACCACATGCGGCATTTTGTTGGACTACAGACCATCATGGCTATCACTAAAGTCTATCAGGCAGGGCATTCTGCTTTGCGCAGGCATTTTAGCCATCTTCCTATGGCCTCTTTTTCTGCTACCAAGTCATAATAATTTTTATTAGTTGTTTCTCTCAAAATTCTTCCAACTTTCTGGAACGCTTAGTTTTTTTATTTCACAGCAGAGTTGAGAGCTGCAGATGAAATAGGACAGTTAAGTAGCTTGTGACACAGCCTCATTCCCACTCTTCTTAAGAGCAGGTAAATTGTGACAGCTGTGTGCTCTGCCGCTTCTGCTTGTATTCCCTTAGCTCCTGTAGACCCCATCTTTTACTTTTCCTCCACTGCCATGACTGTCTTCTAAACTACTAGCAACCACTAGGCAACTTCCCTTCCTCTTCCAGGCATTAGTGTAAATGGCGTTCCTTCCAGGAAGTGGCCTCTAACCGCAAGCCTAAAACAGCAGTGCTTTCTGTGTGCTCTTGTTACCTCTAGAATGCACCTCTGTCATAGGACTTGTTGCTTTATGTGGTGTTGCCCATCTCCTGGTTGATTTTTCTGTCTAGCCTGGAAGCCGTAGGAGAGTTGGGGTAAGTCTAACCTTTCTCTCCTGAGTATTACACTTAAAAAAATCAAATTGCCCAGTCAACCACCATACTTTTTTTCTAAATATATCTCAAATCATTGTATTGAAATCTATACTAGTATTCTTTGAAAAAAATATATATATATGCTCACACATAATATATACATGTGCATATACAAATATGGATATACACATTACACATTATATTGTGTTTATTTTTCTGACTTCCTCACTAGACTGGCCCTTCCTCATAACTGAGACCACATGGTCTCTGTATCATCAATGACTAACATGAAAGTACTTAATTCATTTTTGTTGAACTGAACCAAGTTATAAAAGTTTTGACTCTTGGGCTCAGAATTTAATATCATAGAAGCAATTTGTTTGGCACGGTGGCAGTGCAGTTTGGTATTAAGGGGAAGGGTTGTGTGTAAATAGGAATAATTACCATAGCAGGTTATTTTGTGGATTGAATAATATAGCAGAGCCTTTTCTGCCAACCTTTTCTTCTAAAGAGTGGCTGTTTCTGGCTGTACGTAGGGGTAGGTCTCTCCACAAACACATAAAATCCCTGTAGTCTGGTTAATACTTTCGATCCTTGCCTGAGCGAAATCCGCATTTCTCTTGAACTTAAATTTTGACATGAACTTGGTTTTGTTCCAAACTCTTTGCTTTAGGCTATTATCGCACTGAGAGAGATAAAGGCACGCAGTATGAACTGTTTTTTAAGAAAGCAGACCTGATGGAGTACAGACATGTGACCCTCTTCCGCCCTTTTGGACCTCTCATGAAAGTGAAGAATGAGCTGATTGGCATTACAAGATCAGTTATTAATATCATTGTGCCACTTGCTGAGAGGACAGACGCGTTTTCACAGTTTATGCAGAACTTCAGGTAACTCAGAACTTGCAGATTTGGCTACTAAGTTCTTTGTTTTGTACAGACTTATTAATTTATCTTCAAGTATGATTACTCAGAGTTATAGAATAATTATATAGGCTTTATGGGATATTTTTATGTTTTTCTTTTTCTCAAAGCATGTATGGTGCATTTTGTTTCATGACAGTTTGAACTATGTAACAAATTTGAGGGTGGCAACTATCTGAAAACTCAGTTTGATGACTTTATAATTGTGTTTGAATTTAAGACAAGCTGAGCTTTTAAGAAAGCTTTATTTATGTTTTTGAGTGTCTACTTTCATGTACATATATGCACAACATAAGGCTTCTTGTGATGGCCAGAAGAAGCCATCACATCCCTAGAACTGGAGTTATAGATGGCTGTGAATCTCTGTGTTGGCACTGGGAACCAATTCAAGTCCTGTGCTAGAGTAACCAGTGTTCTTAACCACTGAGCCATATTTCCAATCTCAGTAAGTTGAACTTTTAGAAGTCAGTCTTATTGAAAACTAGTTTATGTACAATAAAAATCCATATGGTTTGAACATAATGTAAAGGACATTTGAAGGTTAAGTCATATTTTCATGACTTTTGGCAAATGTGTAAACTCACAAACCACCACCTCAATGAAAACCTAGAACATTGCCCACTTCCAGTAAAATCTCTTGACAGCAATTTGAATTTTAAGGTTGAGATAAACTTAAAAATGCAAACATGCATTTTTAATGCCATCAAGTTGTATTTTAAAATGCTAAGTGTTAAAGTTATGTTATAAAAAACCATTTAGGGAAAATGCTGCATCTTTGTTTGAATTTAACAATTGCTTGTTGTAATACACTAATTTTACTTCCTTATTTTCCTATTTTAAAGTTAGCTAACTCTATCCTATAGTAGAATATCCAGAAGTCATATTTCCAACTGAGTTTTGCTTGTTTGAAATAGCTCCATGAAATATGATTTCCTACAACTTTTTAAAGTTGCTTTTCTTGCCGTTGCTTTAAGAGGCCTCATTGTCCTCTTTAGTGTAAGTAACCTTCTTGATTACAGGTATCATCACCGTATACCAGCCACTAGCTAATTTTTTTAAATTTTGGTCCATTTGAGAACAGCCTCTTGATCTGAGACAATTATTTATTTATTTGGTTCTGAACTGATTGAGCATACTTCCTTGAATAGTTTTTAATTTGCTACTGAACGCAATCCCACTGCAGATGTTCCAAAAGGGTTTTAAAATATGGTAATAAAGTAGCCACGGCCCTCAGATGGGTCACATTCACTCACCCATAGACCTTGTGCTTTGCTGTAATATCCCTAACAACTGAGTGGCATTGTCACTTTAATACTAAATTAATACTGTGTGTGATTTCATTCTGTATTGGTAGTGTCTTATTTATTTTCTTGCCAAAACTTTATGTGATAGATCTCTGAGTAAGTGGTGCTTTGTACGTTTTCTTGAACAAATTTTATTTTTCAATTCCGTTAGAGATGTTTGTATTCATCAAGACAAGAGGGTTCATCTCACCGTTGTGTATTTTGGGAAAGAAGGACTATCTAAAGTCAAGTCTATTCTAGAATCTGTCTCAAGGTTGGTAAGCCAAAACATACTGAAGTCCATAATGGTGAGCGCTAAAGTATGTGAGAAGAGTGAGAATTTCAGACATGTAGGGTTTTAACTCTACTACTGTTTTAAATCTGGCTGAGGGGCTGAGGAGATGCTCAGTCAGCAAAGTGCCACCACACAAACACGAGGACCTGAGCCTGAGTCCGCAGAGCCCATGGAAAGCTGGGCATGGAAGCTGGCATGTGTAACCTGTGTTCTTATGACAAGATGGCAGGCAGAGACAGACTCTCCAGAAGTGCACAGGCCGGCGGAAGTGTTCAGTGACAACACAGAGACCCTGTCCCAAACACTATAGAAGGAAAGAGTAACACCCAAGATTGTTCTCGGATGTTTACATGCATGCACGCAACCGTGCACACATGTACATGCATACACATCATACATATACACACATACACAAAGTTGTCTGAGCCTGTGTTTGTGGATGGGTGGTAATGGTAGTGTTTTTCATCTTATGTGACTCTACAAAGCCCTCTTCCCTTATTGCTTAGCAGGCAGCCTGGGGTGATCAGGACTGTCTGTGCTCTACCTACTTGCCCCTTTGCTGTATTCTTGAAGGTTCTGTTTGCTTTTCTAAATCTAATCTCTGCTTCGATACCATCATCTCACCTTTCTCACCCTGCACCCCCATGCTTCTGCTCTCTCCTGAAAATGGTGCTCATATCCCCATGTCTTCATAATCCCACCCGGTTCTGCAGTACACAAGGGCACAGTAGGCACTGTTTTGTCTCTGTTCTTTTACAACCAAACTCTATGGAAAAGTAGTTCTGCAGTAAGTGGCCCGTGTTGTGCCTGGCACATAGTAAGTGCCCAAAGATTTGAATTAATTAGTTAGGAATTCCTTAATAATTTTTCATTCTTTAAAATGGAATTTTCCTCTCCAAATCATGGGCCCAAATGGAAAAGTCAATTGTCAAAGTCAGCCTTTTTCTCTAATGCCCTCTTTGTTGGTTCTTCTACATTTGTTAGCCTAATCCTCCTCCTTTAAAAATGGTGTTATGTGTGTAAGTTTATTTGTGTGAATATGCTGTGTTCTGTCAGATTGATTGTCTGCTCTTACTACACATAACCTCCATATCTTTCATGGCTTTTTTACCTTTCTGCTGGTTGGAAGCAGCCATTTTTCTTGTTTTAGTCAGCTAACATCCGTTGAGTCCATCCAACGTACCTCATGTGTTCCAGGTATGCTGCTTGAGTGTCTAACTCAGGCAATGGGAAGACATAACTGAGAGAGTAAAGCCCTGACCCTATCCTGTGAGGACTCTCACCGTCTTGGACATAAATATGACTCACCACCTTTCCACTCACAGCATGGTGGCCCTCTTTGAGCTCAGAATCACCCATTTTCATAGCCCCTGGGCCTAATATCTGAGAGCCATGTGTCTTTTTACTGATAATTGTCCCTGCTGAGTTACCTTCTATTTGGGACCTTTTCTCTGTCTCTCCCTTGCTGACACCGTAGCCTAATCCCAGTTCTCACTCCCCTGCGCCCACTCCCCTCTTTATCGCTTCCAGTCACCTACCAGTCATTTCCCCTGGTGGGTACTGAAACCACATCCCTGTGCTGTCAAGGTTCTTCTGTAGAAAACGGTAGAATTCTTGAGCCTGCTTGCGGAGAATGTGAGTAATATTGAAGGATCTTGGCTGCCTCTCAGAAGTGACAGTGCAAGTAAGTTTGGAAAAGAGCATAACAAAAATAACCTTGGAGCCTGAAGGTCTGGATTCAGACACTTGACTGTCAGGAAGATTTTCCGAGGTTGACTTCATTCTCCTGCTGCAGATTGGCTTCTTCACATGATGAGGGATACAGGCTCACACCTTCTCAGCGTTTTCATCAGAGAGCTTCAGGAAAGAAAATCCCAGGAAAGGATGTCTTCCCCTCTCTTGAGCTACTCAGTCATTGTGCTGAGTGGAGTGAAGGCTTCACAATTGGCCACACATGAGCCTAGTCCTTAGCCTAGGAAATTGCTGCTGTAGGGGCAGGTAGATGAGCTGTAGACTGTGATCAGGGCATCCAGGCTGGCAGTGGGCAATTTCTCAAAAAGAAGGGAGAGATTTATATACCATCAGATGGAGAGGAGAGTCCGGGTACCCCGAGCACTTGGAGTCACTCCATGCATTGTATGAGTCTTCACTTCTTTCTTTCCATTCCCATGCTGTACTGCTGTAAGCAGGCTTCCTCACAGGCCTCCTAGTTCAGTGGTTCGCTAGTTAGTGCCAGGGCACCTAGTGGGTGTACTAAAGCTGAAAGCTGACTCCACCCCTTGCTTTTGAGTCAGCAACTCTGAGGGTAGCTGGAAAGCCTGCTATCAGATGCCCTGAGGCCTTCACTGTGAGAACCTCTGACCTTCCCTTCCCTTTCAGGTACTAACACAGTTTGACCTGGGATGGTCTATGGGCTCAGTCTGGCTTTCCTCTCATTCTTCTGTTGTAGGATTCCTTGGTGTGGCTCTCCTCACTGTCCCCATATGCTTAATCTGACCCAGCTACTTTCTCTAAAGTGTTTTGTGCCTTTTTTACTTACTTCTTTGCTTCTGAGAGTGTTTGAAACGGCCTTCCACTCACAGTCACTGACTTTGGGGTTCTGCCAAAGTGTAATTCAAGTTCCCCATCTGACATTTAGCTCCTGTAGGCACAAGCAGTCTCTTCCTGAAACCACTGTTCGTTCATTAATTCAGAAAATATTTATTGAACTACTTGTGAGGACCAGTGCATCTTATTAATGAACACAAGATCTAATTTGAATGAGTGGGGAGATACACAAATAAACATGTCACATGATATTAAGGGAACCAGATGAGGAAGAGCGGGTAGTGTTTAGAGAGCCTCCTTCCCTTGTGGCGTCAGGGAGGAGCCTCTGACAATGGCACATTAATGTGAGGACCTGAAAGAGGCTAGGAGAGCACTTTGTGTGTATCGTTGGTATAGAATGCATTGTTACTCACCAGAGACTATGGCTGTGTTTCTGTGTATCTGTGTTTCTTCCACCATGCATTTTTAAGATCTCAAAAGGCAATGCCCCTTTTAAAATTCATACCATTATCTTGTTGCTTCAAATGTGGACATTTGGTGAAAATCTATTCCTGATAATGAACAAACGCACGAAGCTGAAGATTTCCTTTCCCTATGTGAATACATAGCCAACATAATAAGTTATTTGAAATATTGTCCGTTGTATGTTCTGTTGAAGAAAGGACATTGTCACATGTTAAATGGGACTTCTCAGCTCTTGTTTTTGCTTTCCTCATAGTGAGTCTAATTTTCACAATTACACCTTGGTCTCATTGAATGAAGAATTTAATCGTGGACGAGGACTAAATGTGGGTGCCCGAGCTTGGGACAAGGGAGAGGTCTTGATGTTTTTCTGTGATGTGGATATATATTTCTCAGCTGAGTTCCTTAACAGCTGCCGGTTAAATGCTGAGCCAGGTGAGTAAAACAGTCTCATGAGCCAAGTGTGCCACTTAGAAGGGTATCAGCATGGCCCAGTGCTGAGTCACACTAATCCGAGGGAACAAGCTTTATTAAACCTTGGGATGGTTTTAAAGTTATATTAGGCATAATTTAATTGAAACTTTGACCTCTGATATTCAAATCCTTTGCTTTCTTGGAGTCAAATTCCAGTAGTTCTTTCTGAAGGAAGTAAAGAAATGCAGAGGGTTGGGGAGATTTCAGTGGTGCCTAGCACATGTGAAACCCAAAGTGGTGTGGAGGTGTGGAGGTGTGGAGGTGTGGAGGTGTGGAGAGGAAGGGAATAAAGGAAGGAAACCTGGGCATTGATGACGAGAGAGGGCCTCGGGTCAGAAAGAGTCACAGGTGGTGTAGAGGGGAGCGTCAGAAGTTCTTAGTCTCAGGAACACGCGCGCGCGCGCGCGCGCGCGCACACACACACACACACACACGCACCTTACACATGCATACAGAGGTCCATGTACAAGTAGTGGCTGGTCTCCAGATTAGACATTTTAAAGTGACTTATGGTACATTGCTTTACAGTATAGATGTAAAACAGATTTGTAAATGTAGAAGTATAAAAAAATAAAGAGGCTGCCATGTAACAGGTTCCCTGACCATTACTGAATACTTGATGCTCCAATATCTGGCTGAAACCAGTCATAGCAAGGGTTCCTCTACTGAGGGGAAATGACCTAGTTAGCTGGTGAGGTCCCTGAGTGCCATCAGTTTGAATGACAAGGTCTCCTCAGAAGATCCCAGATCTTGGTTTAAACCTGTCTGCAGTTCTGTTCTATTATTCTTTATATATCTATGTATTGTGCAGTATTCTGTGTATTTACTGTTTTGAATGACTCTCTTTGAAGAGTAATAGAAATGTTTGAGTTTCTTGGTGCTTGTCAGAGGTTAACTTACATCTGTTACTGCTGCCTAGTGAAAACAGAGAGTCAAGAAATGGCTCACCTCCCTGACTGAGGGAGGGAGGGAACACCTTCGTGTTCCTCCTGTGGTTGAAAGAAATAGGGGTGCAACATACTTTAGGCTGCTGCTGCTGTTTAGGGGTGCAACATACTTTAGGCTGCTGCTGCTGCTGCTGTTGTTTCTCAGTTTCAGTTTAACCTGTTGTGTGTCATCAAGTGAACATTGGTATTCTAGAGTATTGATAAAATTAACACAATGATAAAAAGAGTCTCCAAAGATGCAGTAATAAAAGTCCTTCATTTGTGTGAGATAAACATATATTTTTATTTATAGGTAAAAAAGTGTTCTACCCTGTGGTGTTCAGTCTTTACAACCCTGCCATTGTCTATGCCAACCAGGATGTGCCACCCCCTGTGGAGCAGCAGCTGGTGAGACTTTGTATCTTTGCTTATGAAAGGCTCAATGATTTTTTTTCTAGTTTCCTTTATGTTTGTTATACAAGTAAAAATAAAATTTCAATTAAAAAAATAGCTGTTTCAAGTCCCATAGCCTCTTTTGCATTTCCACCTCAGCAAAGGCTTTCGTGTCTGTTGTTTTAGACTCAAGTGATAGAAGACATTGACCAAAGGAGAGCCTCATGTCCCAGAAGGTCCTGATTATACAGTCACATTTCTGCCAGCGTGCTCTAGGAATGATAAAACTAATATTAATTTTTAAATCCCACTACCTAGAAATTAAAGGATAACTATCAGGGTATGATATGCCATAGGACACTATGTCGAGTATCATGAAGGCAGTGGCCGTGCACTGGGCCCTAGAGTCACACCTAAGCTATACTTCAGTGCTTTTTTGAAAATGATAGGCTTGCTGTTTGAATGATACGGCTCACAGAGACATTATAAAGCTATGCGTAGTGTTCCTGTGCTTCACCCGCTGCCTTTCTCAGAGTTAGCACTGTATGTCCCTTCCCATCTGTGAAGGGCAATATTGTTTGGGAATATATATACAAATAGAGCCAAAATGACAGTCGGTCACTCACCTTAATCTGATACCCCAAAGCACTTGATCTAGTTAATATTTAAAGTGATTAACAATAAGCAGTAACCACACATAATAGAAAAATTAGTTAAAAAGTTGACAGTAACTCACACATTGGTCACCTTTACTAGAAATAAAAGAACTTTGTGAAGTTACTTCTTTTAAAAATCACAGCCATGCAAGTGAGGCTAGTGGGAATGTAGGCCAGCTCTCCAGGCTCAAGTTTAAACAGATTTATATCTGTTATTGCTAATACCTACTCCTGGGATCTCGGCTGAGCAGATAATCAGGGCCTAGAATAGCAATATGTATAAAGTGATATTAAACACAAGCAACACTTTAATAAGAAATTTACTAGTACTTAGTGTAGTAAGAATTATATATCAAGAGGAAGACATGAAGCCAGGCAGTGGTGGCGCATGCCTTTAATCCCAGCACTTGGGAGGCAGAGGCAGGTGGATTTCTGAGTTCCAGGCCAGCCTGGTCTACAGAGTGAGTTCCAGGACAGCCAGGACTACACAGAGAAACCCTGTCTCGAAAAACCAAAAAAAAAAAAAAAAGAGGAAGGCATGAAATGTAAACAAAGTAAATATCAAAGTGTAAGTGCAGAGGAAAATGGACATGTGGGTTATTTCCAGATGACTTTTTATTGTTGGGGTTTTTTTGGAATTTTCCTTTTTTCTTTTCTATCTCCCTCCTTTTCTTTTCTTTCTTTTTGAGACAAGGTCTTACTATATAGCCCAGGCTTCAGGCTTAAGCCTCAGGCTTCTAAGTACTGGGTATCACAAATATGTACCACCATGCCCAGATAGATGACATTGTAATAACAGCTAATGTGTGTGTGCCCTTCACTGTGTGGGTGGTTCTGCTCCATTCTGCCTGTGTGTTAACTCATTTCATCCTCCTGACAACCCCCTGAACACAGCTGTGCTGCTGTTGTATCTGCTGAACTGACCAAACTGGGGCCCAGGCAGTGTGCTCCATGGTTACACTAAGGCACTGCACAGACTGCCTCCATTGTGTTAATTCATCTGATATTGAGGATCTGCTTTGCCAAGCATTTCACTGAGAACCTCAGCACCCATAACCCTACCTTGCTCACAAGGATTTTTAATCTGGAAGAAGACAAAAATAAAGTCAGATAATAAACATGATTAAAGCAAACCAAGTTATAAAAACTGATAAGGTGGTTTCTGTGCTATGTTCAGTCCAAAGGCATTTCAGAGATTAGGCTGTTTATAGCTGTGGAATGGCTGAAAGGAGGCAGCTAAGCAGTGACTGGGTCTCCTCCAGTGTTCAGAGCACAGCTGGCAAAGTAGGTGCAAATGCTGGCCCAGGTCACATAGAGTGTGTAGGACTCTAAAAGGAGTTTGCGTTGTATGCTACCTGTGCTAGCATTTAGAGAGAAGACTGTGTAACTCTGACAGGAGGCAGCCAATAGGGCTTTAACAACAATGGAAGTGGGGTGTGGTTGTAGCTTGGCAAAAGGTGTTAATTGCACAGAATTAGAGATTTTTGGACACAGAACTGATATCTTGTTTTTGGAGCAGATATGGAGACTGAGGAGAAGAAAGAAATGGAAATAGGAAAGGTCAGGGGTTAGGTATAGCCATGGTAGATGTGTGCTACTATATACAGTATATAGTCCCCTGGTATTCCTGGGAATGGGATTGTGGGGGTGTCTTAGTCAGGGTTTCTATTCCTACAGAAAACATCATGACCAAGAAGCAAGTTGGGGAGTAAAGGGTTTATTCAGCTTACAGTTCCGCATTGCTGTTCATCACTAAAGGAAGTCAGGACTGGAACTCAAGCAGGTCAGGAAGCAGGAGCAGATGCAGAGGCCACGGAGGGGTGCTGCTTACTGGCTTACTTCCCCTGGCTTGCTTTTTTATAGAGCCCAAGACTACCAGCCCAGGGATGGCACCACCCACGAGGGGCCCTCCCCCTTGATCACTGATTGAGAAAATGCCTTACAGCTGGATCTCATGGAGGCATTTCCTCAACTGAAACTCCTTTCTCTGTGATAACTCCAGCTGTGTCAAGTTGACACGCAAAACCAGCCAGTCAGGGGGCTTAGATATTTAGGTTATGGTTAGTGTCTTAGCTAGGGTTTTATTACTGTGAAGAGGCACCATGACCAAGGCACCTCTTATAAAAGAAAACATTTCATTGGGACTGGCTTACAGTTTCAGAGGTTCAGTCCATTGTCATCATGGTGGGAAACATGGCAGCCTGCAGGCAGACTTGGTGCTGGGGGAGCTGAGAGTTCTACATCTTGATCCAAAGGAGCAGGGAGACTATAACAATGGGCATAGGCAACAATGTGCTTAGGGACTCTGCATCCGAGCCGCTGTGTCTCCTCTCTTCCTTACTTTATAGAGCCCACGAGTTGGGGGTTATATTTACAATGTTAATGGTTAAAATGTTAATATTTTATCACACATGAAAATGATATGAAGTTGAAATTCTAGTGACCATAATGAAGTTTACTGAGGCACAGCCTGCTCATTTAATTATTTGTCGGTGACTATTTTTACAGTACAAGAATTGTGACAGACTGAATGTTTCTTACAGCCTAAAATATTTATTCCACAGCTTTCTACAAGACAAGTTGGTGGAATGTTAGCTACACCATCTCTCCTTGAGTCTTACCATCCCTAATCCCTACTGATCTTGCCTGCAGGCCTTTGTGAATTGTCATTCTCCAGCATGTCTCCAACATGGTTCCCTTATCGGTCAGAGTTGAACTCCTAGCTTGTTTTTGTGGGAAACTGTCTCGGTATCTGAGTTTGGATGAGCTGCCTTGCTTAGCTCTCTTCACCTTCATATTCTTACCCAGGCTGGACTCGGTGCACCAGAAGCAGCCAGGGGTGCTTTGCTGTGTGCCCACCTCCTTTGTCTCCTGTTCTTTACAGTGTTCTCCCATAGCATCCCAGCCTGGTTAAGGATGGCTGTCACCCAGGCCCCAGGGAGGTCAACCGCAGTCCTGCTCCACTGTGTTCTGCCTTAGCTGTCCAGGCCTGGGCTTCTGAACTGCCTTGGAGCCTTGCTCCTGCCTTCTTCCCACCCTCTGTCCTTGGAACCATGCCGATCACTCCTGCCCTTTCCCTTCCAGAAGCCTCCACCTTCAACTTACTTTGTTTTCTGTTTCACTTGGGAAAGATAAACAGCCGGTTCTTCATTTTCCTCTCAAGAGCTCTGCCTTCCTTCCTGCCCCAGCCTCTGTGCATTCCCGGTGGATGAACTGCCCCGTAGGAGTGACCATAGGAACATCCTGGGACCCGCCTGTCCGTTTGTGGTAACTAAGCTGATCCGTCCCCTAATCAAGGACTCCTGTCACTCTGATCCTAACATGTAATCTAACCCTCTTGTGAGTCACCCTAGGGCCTGGCTCACTGTCCTCCAGCCACAGTCCTTCTGTGTTGAACGCTCAGCGGAGCTCTGTGCTTGCTCTTCCCCTGGCTTGCAGTGCCGTCTCTCCAAATACTTGCATAGCTTCTCTCATTTCGTTCGGTCCGTGCTCGGTTTACCTCCTCCGGGAAGATGGGCCGTCCTCTGTTATGCTCTCCCCTTGTGTTGGCATGTGGCACAGCCTTTTTGAAATGAAGATTTATCAGTTTGCTAGTCTCCTACACATCCTTGGTTTTGTGTTTCTCTACTTGGAATTCATCAGCAACAACTTCTTTTTAGTATTGGATTTCCTCATAGAGGAAAAGGATTTGGTAGTTCCAAGTTTCTATACCCTTCACCAGTTGCTGGCAAACTTTGGTAAAAAGCCGATGGGAGATATTTTATGCTTTCCAGGCCAAATGGTCCAGTTGTATGTATACAGCTCTCCCTGTATTGTAAAAGCCCCCATATGTCTTTGTCATGATAAATTATTTACAAAGCAGGTGGCAGGCCAGAGGTAGTCTGTTGGGTACAATGGTGCGGGATGTGGAGAGAAGTCCCGAGTCCATCCAGAGAGCTCGAGCATCACCTGTCAATAGAAAGCCAGTGGTCAATGAGCTGAGGCAGGGAATAGGAGGTGGGACACTGGCAGGAAGAAAGAGGATTCTGGGAAACAATAAGAGAATAAAAGGGGATGCAGGGAGAGATGTAGGAGAGACACTGAGAGAGATGCTGGGAGAGACGCTGAGGAAGCTGTTAAGGAAGAGGCAGGCTGGGGATGAAGGAGAGATAATTAACCATGTGGAAGACAAAATGTTTGGAATGGGTTAAATAAGTTATGAGCTAGTCAGGGAATGAGCCAAAGCTTTGACCAAGGCATTTATAAATAAATAGTCTCAGCGTCGTGGTTCTGAGAACAGAGGCTGGAAAGAGGAAAAGATCAGACTTTATTTTTTTTTTTTTATTTTACAATGTGTAGAGGTGATGGTTGTAAATTATTTATTTATATAGATAATGTAAATAAAATGTATGTAAATTTTATACACACCCATATATATATAGATATATAGATAGATAGATCTATATCTATCTATCTATATATCTCCACATTTAACTCTAGTCCTCTTACCATGAGCCCATTGAAGTCAGGACCATTCTTTTTTGTTATTAGCCTCAGCCTGAATGCAGTACAGGGCTTGAGTTCAAGTGATAAGAATCCTGTGCTCATGCAGATTAGGATATTCATTTGTTTTGTAAGGACTTAACAGCGCATGATCCTTTAAATAAAAATTTTTTGTAAAGTAGTTAATTTTTGATTAAAAGTTCTAGTTATTAAAGATTAAATTGAATTTTTTCTTCTTTATCATAAGGTTCATAAAAAGGACTCTGGTTTTTGGAGAGATTTTGGCTTTGGGATGACTTGTCAATATCAATCAGATTTCCTGACCGTCGGTAGGTATGCATTACATCTAAGGGCAGAACTTGATGTCTTTATTCTAGGCCTTATGGCATTCCCCTGAAAGGTATCAGAACTGAGTGCCTTTAGTTAAATTGTAAGGATGTATATCTGAAATATGAAAGGCAAATCAAAGCTCATAATTAATGTCTTAGATTGTAAAACTGAGGTGGTAAAGGTAAAAACTAAATTTACTAGCTTCTTTAAAATCAAGCAAACAGAAAAGACGTCAATGGCTGGCATGTTGCTGAGTTTACAGTTGTGTGGAGCACTACTCCATGGCTTTCTAGAACCTTATTACTGTTTGTTTCGAGGTGTTACAGCCACAAGTGAACTTGGAGTGCCTAGTTAAAGGATTTTTCTTTTTCATTTAAAGATGAAGCCCTTTTTAGTTTTCTGTTGGAGTACTATGCAGAATCCCAGTATGAAGACAAAGGGGAGGGGCATCTCTGAAGTCGGAGCTGGAAACTGAGAATCACTAAGGCCAAAGCTCTTCTATCCCGAGCCCAAAGAAGTGGTCAGAGGTCTGGGCTCCTCTCCCTCTTCTCCTCAGTCTCACTTGTCCTCACCAAAAGTGCCAAAGAGTAGTCTGGTAAAGAGAAGAATCCTGTAACTTCTGATTAATTAGAATCTCCATTTCCATCACATTGTAGAAGCCATAGGATATAGCTTGTGATGTTTTTAATCCATATGAAATTCACTTTTATGATTACCATTTGTTTTTGAGTTCCTCCACTCTTGTCTCTGTCATTATAATACTTGAATAATGGAAAAGCAAGAAGTAATGATAAATGCCATTTCCATGATTTTTTACATAGTCAAATAGTAAGTATTTACTGTCTTTCAAAAATAGATTTTTGTATACTGTAACAGTATTGCAAATGTCTTGAGTAGTATATTAACTTACAGATCACATGTAAAATTTAGCGACCTGAACTGTACAGTTACCTGAGTTGGATGGTTCTCACCAATCACTGTAGGCTATTGTCACCTTAGACCGCATATCCATCAGCAGTTATTCTTCATTTTCCGTCAACCCCTTCACTCCCGAACTCATTGATCTGCTTCCTATTGGTTTGCCTCTTCTGCACATTTACCAGAACTATAGTTGGGCATCCCACAGTCCTGCAGTCCTGCTTCCTTCCGCTCATCGTGGTGTTTCAGGGTTCAGTGCTTGCTTACCCTTAGACGTGTGCCATGTATTACATACTTCATTCCTTCTTATAGCCAAATATGTTCCACTGTATGGTTAGAACTCACGTTTCTATCAGTAGGTAGATATTTGGGTTCTGTTTTTAGGCTATTGTGAAAATTTCTGCTATGAAGATTTAAATATTTGTGTATATGCTTTTGTGTAGACATAACGTTTTTCAGTTTTTCCTGTAGTAGAACTTCTGGTTATATGGTGTGATATTTTATCTTTAATATAACACTTGAAGGGATTTTGAATCCAAGGGAAACAAAACTCTGGACAGTCTGTGAGAGATTATCTAGATAGGATTAATTCAGATGGGAAGATCCACACTAAATTTGAGCCATACCAAACATGGGCTGGCATCCTGAACTCAATGAAAAAAAAAAGCAAACTACACACAAGACTCATCACTGTCTGTTCATGACTGTGAATAAAATGTGACCAAGTGCCTCGCACTCCTGTGGCCATGCCTTTCCTGCTGTGAGGTGCCCTCAAACTGTGAGCCAAAGTAATCTTTCCTGAAATTGCTTCACAGGTATTAGTCACAGCAAGGAGAAAATAATACATCAGGAAGTTGTACTTAACCCCACGGCCATGATGCCTTCCAAAGCTCTGTACCCTTTACCCTTTCCCAGTAATGCATGGTACTTCTACTGCTTCTACATCCTCAGTAATTTGTATTGTTATCTTTCTAAAGCTTTGTTTATATATGTATTCTATGCATGAGTATGCTGTCTGCATGCCAGAAGAGAACATCAGATCTCATTACAGGTGGTTGTGAGCCACCATGTGATTGCTGGGACTTGAACTCAGGACCTCCGGAAGTGCTCTTAACCACCACTGAGCCATCTCTCAGTGTTTCTTGCTTTTTTGTGTTTTGTGTTTGTTTGTTTTGTTTTATTTCAACTGTTAGAGTGTGTGAAGTAGTATCTTGTTGGGGGTTTTGCTGTTGCGTTGTTTGATTAGATCTCAGTGTTTTAGTAAACCTGTGGCCTACATTGTGAACTTGGTGCATCTGTCTTCCCTCTGCTTTTTCTGGGAAGGGTGGCTAGAGGAAGAATGGAGTTGGGTATTGCCTTACTTCAGGTTCTGACCTAAAACATCATCAACAACAACAACAACAGATTAGGTTCTGATTAAATAGTTTCTTCTGATGTCAGGCCTTATAAAAACCGAATTCTCTGTCCATAGAGGCATTGCAGGTGTGGCTGCTGTGTCACACGTGTGTCAGTAGGTGGCAGAGAGGAGAGAGGCTATGTCTATGCTTAGTGTTCTCACCTATGAACATCTGAATGATTAGTAGCCTAACACTCGAAATAAAAAGCAAGCCTGAAAACCTCCAGTCTGGTGCCAAGCCGTCCCAGATGGGGAGCAAGCCAGAGAACAGAAGAACCCCGTCTGGGACCACAGGCCCTGGGTGGGTATGAGCCTGAGACAAATGACCTTCACAAGAGGCCACTCAGGCAGGCTGGGTGAGAAGCAAGCCTGGATGGCCACCATGCTGGTGGTGCCCACCAGCTTTCTGAGCCCAGTCAGAAAGCTAGCCTGAGATGTCCACCAGTCTGATGCTGTGCATGCCTGGGGGCATAGACCAAGCCTGAGATGACCCTTGCCCAGTGTCATAATGCACAATCCAGTATGGCACTCCTGAGAGCACTCATGAGATGACCCTAGACACTCAGAGACACCAAGTGCCACTGCAAGGAGCAAGTAAGTGGTACAGAAATAAAAAAAGAGAGAAACAGAAGGGTGTGTGCACAGTGAAGAGAGGGCAACCTGGAGACTAAGGGTAGTGAGAAACAGCCTGATGTGAGTAGCCAGGGATGCCACCTTGGACCATGGTGGGGTCCTGGCTGTGATGCCTCCAGGGGCCATGTCTGGGTCTTTGGCCCTGCAGTAGCAGGAGTCTGTTACAACCAAATTCCTGGCCTGCTGCCCAGAGACATGTTGGTGTCTGAGGTCTGTGTAGAACTGGCCTCACCCTTCTCCTGGGCATGCAATTGGGACAGAATTGTATATCCCTCTTGGGAGACATGGCAGGATGCTGCAGTGAGGGCCCTGCTCCTCCTATAAGGGAAGGTGGTCAGCAAGTCCAGCTGTGGTGAACTTTTGCAAACAGGCACAGCTAAACTCATGAAGATGTTGGCAGTGTGACCCAGAGAACATTTGTTGCCCTGCTATGCTGTTGTCTTGTACTGTCCCATACAGTCTCATTTGAAGCAGAACCTCTAATACTCAGATACTTGTTTATGCTCTGGCTGCAGACACTAAAGTGTCAGTTTTGTACCTGCAGGTGGATTCGACATGGAAGTAAAAGGTTGGGGTGGAGAAGATGTTCATCTCTACCGAAAATACCTACATGGTGATCTTATTGTGATTCGGACTCCAGTTCCTGGTCTTTTCCACCTCTGGCATGAGAAACATTGTGCAGATGAGCTGACCCCTGAGCAATACCGAATGTGCATCCAATCCAAAGCCATGAATGAGGCCTCTCACTCCCACCTGGGAATGATGGTCTTCAGGGAGGAAATAGAGATGCATCTTCGCAAACAGGCATACAGAACAAACAGCGAGGCTGCTGGGTGACAGACAGAGTCAGCTTGTGAGAGTCTGAACAACAAACTTATTCAGCCTTAATTCCAACTCTAGATTCTGTGCCTCTTCCAGAGAAAAACTTTTCTTTTCCATGTTCTTTCTGAAACTTTTTTGTAGCTCAACTTGATGTAAGAAGAAAACGCGGGTGTCTTGATGTAAAGCCTGCCTTGTGAGAGTACTGTAGTAAGAACAGTTGACAAAATGAAATTTGATATCTGTCCCCAAAATTGTTTGAATTAGAGTCTGCCTGGTACCTATGCTCTGATTGTCGTGGATGTGTGGGAGGCTGATATTGCTTTGGTCAGCACACTCCTGCAGAGAACAGAACATTGGTGGGTGACGATGTTCAGGTGGATATGCCTGCTGACCACTGAGTCAATCATTCGACCTCAGTCTTTAGATGAAAGCTTTCATTGACGACATGTAGAATTTTGTTTCACAGAGAATAATTAACACCTCTGAAATCTACAGTCCATCACGAAGGCACAAATCAAAACCCCTTAGTTTCATGTTGCTTTCCTTCTGAGTATGTTTTTAAGCAAATGGATATAGTAGATGTAGTTTAGAATTTATGGTGTGATTATAAATAAAATTTATATCGTTATGTTACCAGTGTTCAGAATGCATAGTCAAATTGTAGTAGATTGTTTTGAACATTTTGTTATATTGGAATGCAGGAGAATAGCTGTGTTTGGGAACATCTGTTTATATAAGCCAGATGCATCAGAACCTTCCTGAAGAGGCATAGAAGACATGAACATTATAGCATGGTTGTGTATGGCTTTTGTTTTGCACTGTCTTGTTTAGCATGGGTACGTATATATTTATTTTCTAGTATGTTAATTTTTGCCACAATTGTGTTTGCATTTGTATTATACTTTCAGTTGAAAGAGTTTTATTGAAAAAAAAAGCAATTTAATGCATTATATAATAAGATCGCCCTTGATTTGAGAAAAGGGAAGGAAGGAAAAGTAATCTGATAAAAATATGAATTATGGAGTACTTTAAAAAACATGTACAGATTGAATGCTATTTTAATTGAAATGTAAATTATATTAATGAGACAAGATGAATGAGAAATTATATTCAAGTGGAACTGTACTATTAATATTTATCACACATGGGTGTTTTATCATTGGGCCATTTACTAGATCCAGAAATTGGAGATCAAGTAAAGGCATGCATAATTTTTTTGACTCCTGACTTTTAAAGGGACCTGCTATTTGTATATAACCCATGAGAACTCAGAAAAAGACATTATTTTTGTTTAGTAAGTCATACCATCTCAAATGTTACAAATGCCAAATTTCTAGGTGCTAACTTGAATCCAATTCAATAATAACTAATTGCCGAGGGTTCTTCCTGGGCTAGTGTTGAGGTATTTTCTAAGATGTGTAAAGTGCTTTCTGTGGACTAAGCAGAGCCAGTGTCTCCTTTGTACACACGTATTTATTGTAAAGACCCATGACCGTGGTATTTAAATTAGGGTACTTAATGATTTACAATGGTGGTCTCAGCTTGGGCTTGAGATAGTCAGATGATTTTTACTTTAACTCCTATTTTTTTAAAACTAGCTTTTATTTGAAGATGGGAGCTAAGCAATGAAAGCATTACTATATTTTTTACATCAAGTGGTACCAATAAAGTATTTTGTTACCAAAAGCTAAATGAAAATGTGGTAAATTAATTTCTTTCTAATTTAAAATCTTAAGTTTATAAAGATTCATGGCATGCAATTGTGACATTAAAGAGTAAAGCAAGCACCAGTGCTCATGCCAGCAACTAGCCCTGCCATGCCCTTTCTAGTACACATCCTCACCTGTCACAGTTCAGCTCTGCGTAGCTCTACTGGTTAAGTCTGTCTCGTTTGAATTCATGTTATTATTTCATTATAGGCTTTCTAGCTTTTGTAAGGTATTGTACTCTTAAAGTTCACCCATGCTTCCGGGCTTGGTGGTGCATGCCTTCAATCCCAGCTCTCAGGAGGCAGAGGCAGGGGGATCTCTGTGAGTCTACAAAGTGAGCTTAAGAATAATCAGAGATGTTACATAGAGAAACTCTGTCTTGAAAAAAAAGAAGTTTACCCATGCTAATATCCAAATTGATTCATTTTTATTCCTGAGTAATATTTCATGAGCATACTCTGATATTGACTTTATTGATAATATTTGTGCCTCCAGAGCTTTTTTATTTGTTGTTGTTGTCATATTGCTGGTTGGCTTTTGGTTGTTTACACTTTTTACTGTTTTCTTTTTCTGTTACAAGCAGTGGTGTCATAAGCATAACTATACGCTCTAAGAAGTGTGCCAGAATGTCTGTAGGAGTTAAATTCCTGAATCTTCAGTTACAAGTATAGTGAGTGAGCTTACTTTCCAAAGTAAGCTACTTGCACTAGACCTGAAAACAATACGCCTCAAACTATTCTGTAAATAGAAAAGGAAGGATCTCTTCGAAATTCTTTTTCACAAACCCATACTACCTCAATACCCAGGCCAGACAAAGAGCCTGCCCTGCCACCCCAACACAAAGGAGGAGTTAATCGTAGGCCAGTCTCCTAGTTGAGTGTAAATTCAAATTTTCTTAATAAAAGAGTTACAAACTAATTCAAAAAGATCATCCAAAATGATCACCTCAACCTCATCCTGGAGATGCAGGGGTGTTTCAGCATACATAAATCTGTAAGTGCACTCCACCACACAAGTACATTCCAGGACAGACAGCAAAAGATTGTCTCATTAGATGCAGAACAGGGCCTTGACAGAATTCAGTGTGCTCTCATGACAAAAGGCCTCAAGAATCTAGAGACACAGAGGACACATCTCAACATGATACAGGCATGGCAATATACAAGAATCCACAGTTAACATAAATAGAGAAAAACTTGATCTGTTTCCATTAAAATAAGAACAAGACAAGGATGTCCACTCTTGTTCAACAGTAGGCCCTGAAGTCTTAGCTAGAGCAATAAGACAAGAGAATGAGATAACCGAGTTACAACCAGGTAAGGAAAACATCACAGTGTCTTTATTTGCAGGTGATAAGATTCTATACATAAAAACCCCTGAAGATGCCACCAGAAACCACCTACAGCTGATAAAATGTATTTATAAAGAGTAGCAATATACAAAATTAACACAAAAACAGTAGCCGTAGTATATACCAACAACAAACACTGAGGGGAAAAAAAAAACCGAAGATAACAACCCCATTCACAATAGCCTCAAAAATATCTTGGAATTGGTCTGAGGAAGCAAAATACTTTTAATAAAAACTTTAAAACACTGAAGAAAAAAATTTGAAGAAAATACCAGCCATTCCCATGGATTGACAGAAATAATGATGGAAATCTGTCTAGCCAAAAAGCAAACTACAAATTCAGTGCCACACCCATCAGAGCCTCAATAATGCATTCATAGAAATTGAGAAAAGAAACTTAAAACTCATATGGAATCATGAAAGGTTCCAAATAGCCAAAACAGTACTGAAAAATAAAAATACTACCAGGTTTATCCCCAAACCTGATTTCAAGTTATATACTACACTTAGTAGTAAAACCAGCATGGTACTGGCACACACAGAAACCACTGATCAATGGAAATGAATAGAAGACCCAGATAACAAGTCAGTGCACCTACAGCCACCTGATTTTTGACAAAGATGCTAAAAACACGGTGTTGAGAAAAGATACCAACTTTAAACAGTTGTGGTGGGAAAACTAGGTATCTACGTGTAGAAGAATGAAACTGATCTTTTCCCTTACCCTTCATACAAATGAACTGCAACTGAATCAAAACCTTTGATGTTAGATCTGAAGCTGAAGAAGGAGTAGTGGGTACACTTCTGGGTATTTGTGTGTGTGTGTGTGTGTGTGTGTGTGTGTGTGAGAGAGAGAGAGAGAGAGAGAGAGAGAGAGAGAGAGAGAGAGAGGGAGGAGATCCTATCATAGCCTAAATGTGGGATAACCAATGACTTCCCAATTGGGTTTAAGGCCTGTTCTAAAGGAGGAAACACATGGTGTCTGATACTGAAAATCTGGTCAAAAACCTTTTGTTGGGGAGCTCACAGACCTCAAGGGTGAAACTAACACTATGATTATGCTAAATAGATACAGTATTAAACTGTCCTCTAAATTTGTATCTTTCTACACATAGATTAGTGCAAATTCCATCAGAGAAATTTCTTTGTGCAGTTAATGGTGGCTAATGCAAAAATGCACAATTGGTCAAGGGGCAGAGAATAAGTGGGAAATCTTTATAACCACCCCCAAGGCTTAGGGACCAACATGGAAGGAATAGCAAGATTGTAAGAGACAGATGTTAGGGGTCTTCTGGACGCGACAGGTCCTCCCTCGACACTTGTGAACTTAAGACAGCTGTAGTTGCCTGCACAGCCAACATTCTGTCCTGGGATGGGAAGGAATTCGGGAGCCCCCAACCCTAGCTAAGGAGCTATGAACAGTTGATAGCTTCTGGGGTAGGGAAAGTCGGTTTTCTTTAAGGTTGTGGCTCTTGGTAGACCTACCATGCTCCAGTGGGTGGCCCCAGTGTCCAGAACTACGGACAGGATATTTGGAGCCAATGGGTTATTAAACTTAAAAAAAAGGATACAAATTTAAAATGGAGCAGGAGGTACAGGGAGTGATCTCAGAGAAGTTAGGGGAAAGTTGGGTGTGAGTGTGATCAAAATATATTTTATGAAATTCTCCAAAATTAATAACCATACTTATTTTGTAAAAAATAAGCTACTCTGGGAACTTGAGATCAGGAAAAACAACCAGAAGTCGGACAGAGTTGTGGAGAATGGAACATCCAGACACTGAAAAGCTCAAGGGCACAGACAGCAGCAGGCTCAGCTCAGGCAGGCAGATAGATACAGGGAAAGTTAACCCTCTCCTTGCTGGCTAGGACCTGATATCATCCGCTGAGAATCATCCAGAGCTGCATAGTATTGAGCCTGAGGCCAGCCAGTGGATTAATCTCTCTCTGGAGCCACTACCTGTCACTGCTGAAGAGTCACTCAGGTTCCAGGAATATACTTGATACACCACACCTTCATTCCTTCAGCAGGGAGTTCTTGAAAGCACGAAGACAAGTCCTCTGCCTGAAACGATCCCAGCCTCTGACTGAGTCCTGTACTCTCATGGGCCT
The DNA here is from genome assembly GCA_019843965.1 of Rhynchomys soricoides. Lineage (NCBI taxonomy): Eukaryota > Metazoa > Chordata > Mammalia > Rodentia > Muridae > Rhynchomys > Rhynchomys soricoides. Next base: position 1,516,205 of record JADRCH010000155.1, on the reverse strand, counting down.
TGGGAGACACACACCCTAAAGCTAAAACATTAGTAGCCCTGGGAGTACCATCTGAGGGGTCTTAGGAAGGTGAGCGAACCTGCTCAGTGTGTAGACTGCAAACTTACGTGTGGCCAGCAGAGGCCTCTGGTGCGCCAAGAAAGGAAGCTTAGGGTAAAGCCTGTCCAGCAGACCTCAAACACTGGGCAATGGCACGGACCAGGATCTCAAGGTCACCCTTGCGATCCGCATATGCATAGCAAATTGGAGACCAGCCTGAAATATATGAGCCCTTGTATTAAAATAAATGAACAAGAAATCAGAAAAATCTCAAATCACCCAGTAAAACTCTTCAAAGTCTTAGAAAAATAAGAGCAATCCGAACTCCAAAGCAAGAGATAGCAAAAGAAAGAAAGAAATGAAGGAAGGAAGGAAGATGGATGAGAGAGAGAGGAGAGAGGAAGAGAGAACAATCAGGGAAGAAATTAATAAAATAAGTGCTGAAAGAACAATACATACATGCACTCAAACAAACCCTGAAATCTCCACCAGAAAATTCTTAGAACTGATCTTTTTCTCTTTATTGTTTGAAAAATATTTTCATACAATATATTCTGATCAGTTTCTCTTCCCTCAACTCCTCAAAGATCCTTCCCACCTCCCAGCACTCAATCCCAAGGCCTTTCCATCTTTTTCTCTCTTTAGAAAACAGGCAGGCAAACAAACGACAGCAACAGCAACAACAAAACCATTTTTTTCCCAATGGCAAAGAATTTTATTATATCAATATACAAATTATTTCTTAGTTGCTGCAACGTATAGTCAAAAAAAGATAACTCTTTCTGAAACCTAAAGTTATTTTATTTTAAATTATAGATTGTTATATTTTACATTATGTTTAATATTTCTTTGAGAAATTTTGGGAGATACAGAAATATACAGATTTTTTGTCTTTACTTTAAAAATGAACATCATATTTTACATAGATATTTATGACATGCATCTTATTTTTATAAACATTGTTCTGTAAACATAGTTTATCTCTCAAGACAAGGGTTTTTTCTTTTGTTTGGTTTCAGTGGCTACGTAGTTTTCTGTCCTGTGTGCGGATTATAATTTAGTCCATCATTCTATTTGGGAACAACTAAGCTAATTTTATATTTTCATTTGCATATATAATTTATCATGGACCATTCATTAATTAATTCACTCATTCATTCATTCATGTGTCTCTGTGAAACCCTGATTCTTTCCCTAGAATTAGTTTCTGGAGACAGAGGTCCTATCCCCAGAGTTTAGGTTCAATCCCAGCATCCACACGGATGCCTGGAACCATCTCTTATTTCAGCTCTAGGAGATCCAACACCCTCTTCAGACTCTGGAGACAGCTTTCTTTGGTTTTTTAGGTTTTTTTTTCTTCAGACTTTTGGTACTTTGCTAAGGAGTTTGCCCTAAACATTAAATTTTTACAGATTTTATGGGCCAAAAATAAAAGTTTTAACTTTTATTGTATTTAAAAAATAGTGAGTTTAGTATCGTTAATGTATATATTAGCCACTTTCATCTTTTCCGTATGATTTGTCTTGTCACATCCTCTCATTTTTCTTTGTGGGGTATTTGTATTTATTTATTTTTTTATAATAAATATTCTTAATAAAGTGGATGTATTTTTCATACTTTATTTACATTTCAAATGTTTTCCCCTTTCCAGATCTCCCCTTTGGAACCTCCCCATTTGGGGGAATACCCCCAACAAAACCATTTTTGGTGAGAAAAAACACACAAAACACAAAACCCACAAAAACACAAAATGACCACTTTCAGCAAAGTGGTAAGACACAAAATTCTTCTACAAAGATCCATAGCTTTTCTATAATGACAGCAATAAACCTTGAAGAAATACCTCAGAGAAAATATTCTCACCTCCCTAACGCTGCGACCCTTTAATGCAGTTCCTCAGGCTGTGGTGACCCCAGCCATACTTCAGAACTGTCATTTTATACTTAGGTGACCCCTGGGAAAGGGACATTCAACCCCAGGGGTTTGGCAATCCACAGGTTGAGAACCACTTATGGGGGGGTCCTATTCAAATAGTTTAAAAGCAGAAATGTAGGAATAGCCCTAATAAAGGGTGGAAGTCTTCTAAATAAAAACTGGAAGATACTGAAGAAAGATACTAGAAAAGACACGGCAGACAGCAAGGCCTCCCACGCTCATGTATTGGCAGAATTAATACCATTAAAATGACTGTGTTACAAAAAGTGAGTACAGATGGAACATATCCTCACCAAAATGTCAATGGCATTCTTCACAGAATGATTATTTTATTGGATATTTACTTTATCAACATTTCAAATGTTTTCCCCTTTCCAGGTCACTCCTTTGGAAACCCCCTATCCCATTCCCCCCTCCCCCGCCTCTATGAGGGTGCTCCCCCACCCATGCCCATCTTCCCTCCCTGGCATTCCCCTACACTGGGGCATTGAACACCCTCAGGCCTAAGGGCCTCTCCTCCTACTCACAGAATGATTAAAAAAAAAAAAAAATTCCTAAAAACTCCTGTGAAAACACAAAAGTCTCCCAAACAGCCAATGCAATCCTTAGAAAGCACTGCTGAGAAAGAACACCCCTGACAGCAGGTATGATCCAACACTGGGAAGCTGGCACAAGAGCTCAGGTTGGGGCCAGGGTTAAGAGCCCTGGCTTCCCTTGCAAAGAACTCAGCTCAATTCCCAGCACCCACTTGGCAGCTCACAACCATCTGTAACTCCACCTCCAGAGGACCTGAGTCTTCTTCTGGCCTCCAGACATCCACATACTGCACAGACATGCATACAGGCAAAATACCCATACACATAAAATAAACTTCTTAAACATTTTAAAAAGAAGATCCCAGGTCCAGAGTCAGCAGGGCTACATAGCAAGACCCCATCTCATACAGCAAGGAGACTTACACATGTTCTCTTTTACTGTTTCTAGAAGGTTGTAAAAACTAGGAGTATCTGGGGGGTGGAGCAATGGCTCAGCAGATAAGAGCACTAGCTGCTCTTGCTGAGGACCTGGGTTAGGTTTTCAGAACCTTCATGGCAATCCACAGTTATTTGCAACTCCAGTCCCAGGGGATCTGACACCATCGTTGGGCCTCCAAGAACAACAGGCACGCACACTGTACAAATACCTTTATGTAGACACTGATACACAGTAAATAAAAATAAATACTTCTTAAAAGAAAGAAAACTTGAGTTTTTTCCATGAATAGATGGGAAAAAAAACAAAGGCCTGTAAGCCATGTAGGCATGAACTTTTCTATCTAGGAAGATTGTTTTTATCCACCAGTTCAACTTATTTAATAATTACAAAGCTATTCAATTTTTCTGCTATTTTTCTTGTTTTCTCAGTTTTGAGTGAGTTGTTTGGATACATTACAATTTTATAATGGTAAAATAGAGTTTAGATGAAATCCACAAAGTTGCTTGGACTGTCGTCTTGTTTTCTATGGTTTTGTTTTCTTTTTGTTTTTTCGAGACAGGGTTTCGCTTGGCTGTCCTGGAACTCACTCTGTAGATCAGGCTGGCCTTGAACTCAGAAATCTGCCTGCCTCTGCCTCCCAAGTGCTGGGATTAAAGGCATGCGCCACCACTGCCCAGCTTGTTTTTTATGTTATAGACAGAATTTAGATACTAGTAATGACCACCTCGATGTCATTACTAGTATCATTTATTGGTGTCTTCTGCTTTTTTCTCCTCAGCCTTGTCAGGGTTGGCAAACTATTTCCAGGCCTTTGCAGTGGATATAACCCTTATCAGTCATGGAGACCAGCTGCTTCCAATCCTCCCTTCATGCTAATTTCTGTGTCTTTAGTTAATATGCATCAGGTCTCTGGTAGATATGGATATCTCATTTTTTGGCTTTAATTTAGTTTATTCTTAGGGAAGAGGTGGTGGGTACCTTAGCATAGAGTCATTGGCCATCTTTTGGGAAATACCTGTTCATGTGGTTTTTGACATTTTTTAAAATGGCTTGCTTTGGATTTTAATGTCAACTTGCCATAATTTAGGTCAGCTGCGAAGGAAGGCTCAGCTGAAGAATTGTCCTAATTGACTTAACTGATGGACTAACTTGATCCGAGTCTGGGAGCATCCTAGGTGAAAGAAGATGTGTCCAAAGAAAGATGGCAGGGTTTGCTTGCTGGCGTTCCCTTGCACTGAGTTGATTTATCCCGTTGCTGCTTGTTAGGGTGAAACCCCTGCTTACCCCTGCACAAGCTGGGAAACCCCATCTACCCTTCTTCCCCCCCCCCCCCAACCCTCCCACACAGAGAAAACTCCCCCACATGCTTGGAGAACACTCCAAGCATAATACGTCATCACTCCCAGTCTCTACATTTCTGGCGACCCACCCAAGAGGGCCGCCCTGGGGATAAGTTTTTTACCACAATCTCAGCGCCTAGCTGGCACATCATCACTCCTCACCTAAGGTCTATAAAAGGCCCTTGCTTTAGCCCGGATGCTGACTGCCTCCTGTGAGATAGGTGAACCTGATAGAGAGTGGCTTCCTAATAAACCTGCATTTATCTGTTTTTAATCTGGTCTAATCCGGCCTATATCTGCATCACTGATGGAGAGAAAAAACCTATTATTGCTCATGAAGTTCACTGATATCAGTTCCAATATTTCCAGGCTTCTATCATTGACTAAGACTCTCCAGGAAGCTTCTAGGTCTCATGTACCAGATTGGGACTGCTGAGACAGCCAGCCTAATGGACTGAGCGACTTAACTACTAGGTTGTTGGCCTCCCCAGGGTGAGACAGCTACTGTGGAGTTACTGATGAGCGTTCACAGCCACTCAGGTGTGAGAAAACTATTGTTCCTATTGTAACATAAGCTAGGTTAGTAATATATGTAATTACAGATAATATATATTATGTACATATGGATTCTGTTCCTCTAAACAGCGCTGACGGATATGAATTGAACTGAACAGTATGGGATGCTTCATCATGCCCAAGGTGCTATGCAGGCTGCTGTGCAACTTAGGCCAAAGTTGCTTTTGTTCCCAGTGTTTATTTAGCACAGCAACAGAAAACAAACTAGAAACGGAAATCAGTAGCAAGAGTGGGGTTTCTAGGATGGACCTGACCATATGACTTTTGTGCCTTGGACTGTGTCTGGGAGAAAGGTAGATTTTGGATATTTGGGATAGAGAGCCGAGGAGTGCTCAAAGCTGAATGAACTACTGCGGGAACCTTGAAAACAGAATGTAGATAAGGAAAGCTGGCTTGTCAGGTTTTAGAGGGAAGCTTGAGCGCCCCCTGGAGACTCTGTCAGGACCCTTTGTGTGGTATATCTGAATTTAGAATCACTGGAAGTGAAACTTGTGCTTTACTAGGACAATAGATACAGGTCGGCTGGAGCTGAGGAATTCCCGTTAATAAGATTCCAGCATCATCAAGACAACGCTCTGGGAAGTATTTCTGACAGGCTTGCGCAGTCCCGCCCCTCTGGCTCCACCCGCAGCATTCACAGCTTGTCTCGTAGGCTCAGGCTCACTACACTGCACACCTGCGGTTAGCCTTGATGGAAACCCCTACAGTCATCTCCAATTTGCTGGAATCTCTGCTGCCACTGAGGCAGCACCTTCGCCAGTAGCCTCCTGGCTTTTCTGCAGGGACTCTAACCTGGCCACACGATGCCAAACCTCAGTTGCTCTCTGTAATACCTTCAGTCTTTCAAATCCAGTAGCCTGTGGGAGACTCTTACACCTTATTTGCCAAGTTCTGCTGACAGTTTGATGTGCAGCCTGCCCTGACACTGGACCATAGCTTCTGTGACGATTATTTAAATCTCTTCTATATTCTGGATTTGAGACCTTTTAAGATGTCTATATTACAAATAATTTCTTCTGTGTGTCAGTCTATTTTTCACTCGCTCAGTGGTATGAATGAAAAGTTTTTAATTATAATAAAGTTCAATTCATCAATTTTCTTTTATTAAAATTTTCTAATTTTTTTTTGTTTCATACATGAATATCGTATTTACATCATTTCTCCCTCCCTCTTCCCAACTGAAATCCTACCCTTGTCTCCTAGTTCTCTCTTGAGTTCATCTCTGTGTGTCTCTCTCTCTATGTCTCGGTCTCTCTCTTTCTCTCTGTCTCTGCCTCTCTGTCTGTCTCTGTCTCTGTCTCTCTGTCTCTGTCTCTCTGTCTCTCTGTCTCTGTCTCTCTGTCTCTCTGTCTCTCTGTCTGTCTCTGTCTCTCTGTCTGTCTCTGTCTCTCTGTCTGTCTCTGTCTCTCTGTCTCTGTCTCTCTGACTCTGTTTCTCTGTCTCTGTCTCTCTGTCTGTCTCTGTCTCTCTGTCTGTCTCTGTCTCTCTGTCTCTGTCTCTCTGTCTCTGTCTCTCTGTCTCTGTCTCTGTGGGGGGGGGTGTAACCACTTAGTATGGCTCATACGAGTATGTTTACAGCTGACCACTTGGGGTTCAATAACCAATCAAGGTGCTTATCCCGGGAGGGAACCGATTCTTTCTCTCTTATCAGTCATTGATTTCCTGTAGCTCTTCATCAAGAGCTGGGGCCTTGTGAAGTAGCTCCCATCCATGTTGGCATGTCAACTGGTATGAACATTACATAGGACTCCTTTAGCCAACCATGTTGTTGAAATTCCATGGGTGTAGCATCCCTGCCATGCCTAGAAAAAAACTATCTCAACAGCTGGTGTCCCCTGGCTCTTACGGTCTTGCTGCCGTTATTAATATTCCCTGAGACTTAGAAGTAGGGGTGACATTGTCCATGTGTCCATTGAGACTGGGCTCCATATTTTGAGCAGTTGTAGGCTTGCTACAAAGAAGCAGCATCTTAGGGGAGGCCTGAGAGCTACACTTACCTGTGTACTGTTCCACAAGGACGAGTGTTTAGAATAAAGTCAGAAACTATCGCTGTACGTAAACAACAGCGAGAGGTTCTCCTCTTGGCTCTATGAGCTCTTCAGCCACGCAGTGGGCAGGTCTATAGCGCATGAATTCCCAACTGGTGGGTAGGCCTTCATGAGATAACTGTTGTTTTCCCCAAGGTGTAAGTGTCCCTACTGAACCTGGGGACCTTGCCAGGACAGTCATTGTCCTGGTTCACAGGCTTTACTGATGAGTAAGAAGACTAGTAATTACTTTTCTCTCTCAGCAGACTGCATAGCTCCTTCAGATTCTATGAGAGCTAGTCAGTCCTCAAGGAGTCAGCTTCAGCTCAACGCGTGGTGTCTTCAACAGTAGGGTTTTACATCGGAGTTCAGGGTGGGGGTGGGGAGAGCCAAAGGCAATGGCAGTAGCCTGTATTGTTTTAGGAGCTTCTTGGACCTCCTGGTCAACAGCTGGAAGAGAGGTCTCCTTTGCCTGGTACTGGGGATTTTGTTAATCTGTGACTCTTTTTTTTTTTATTATTATTTTATTATTTTACATGTGTAAGTGTTTTGTCTGTCTGTCTGTCTGTGCACCACATGCATATAGTGCCTGCAGAGGCTGAAGAGCATGTTGGGTCCCCTGGAACAGGAGTTACGATGGTCTAAGTCACCATATGGGTGCTGAAATCAAACCCTGATTTTCTGCAAGAGCAGCAAGTGCTTTTAACTGCTGAGCCATCTCTCCAGCCCTAGTCCATAACTCTTGAAGGAGCATTGTCACCCCATGATATGTAACTCCATTGAAATTGTGGTACTGCCCATGCATGTGTGCACATGCGCACACACACACACACACACACACACACACACATGCGCGCGCGCACACGGCCTTTTTAAACATCCCTAGTGTTGTCTCTCCTTCCTCCCTGGCCCTTTGTGTTACTCTCCCCTCTCCCCGGTAAAGCTCCTCCCCCATCTTCCATTCCTCCCCCCCCCCTTCGCACCTCAGCCCTACTATTCCCTCTCTAGAGCTACTGCCTCCCTCCACTTTCCTGGCTTCCTTGTTTGCTTCCAGTTATGTATTTAAGTCTAAAATTTCAGAGCTAAGGCCCACACGTAAAAGACAAGAAGCAGCATGTGTCTCTGTTTTCCAGTTCCCTCCATTTACCTGCAAATTTCATGATTTTTCTCTTCCTCAGTAGAATTCCGTTGTGTGTATGTACCACATCTTCATTACCCATTTATCAGTTGGGGACATTTAAGTTGTTTCCGTTTCCTAGCTGATGTGAATAGAGCAACAATGAACACAGCTAACACGTGTCCATAGGATAAGCTGCTGCCCTTTGGACACAGGCCAAGAAGTGACACATCTGGGTTATATGTTAAACTATACGTAAATGTTAGGTTCAGTATTTTGATAACTCTCCACACTGATTTCCAGAGAGCCCACACCAATTTTCAATTGCACCAAGATTAATGAGGGCCTCTCTCCCTGCATCCTCACCAACACTGGTTGTTGGTTTTCTCAATCTTAGCCCTTCTGGCTGAGGTAAACGGAAACTTCAAAGCAGTTCTGATTTGCATTTTCCTGATGCTAAGGATGCAGAGGGCTTTTAAAGGCATTTCTTGACCATTTTTATTTCTTCTTTTAGGTACTCTGTTCACACCCACAGCCCTTTTTTCTGATTGGACCATTTGTTCGCTTGATTCCTTTTGAGTCTTTGCATATTTTAGCCTATTGAATTCATTGTTTTGCACGCATAGTTACTAATCTGAATGTCTAAGAAACATTTTCCCATTCCAAAATATAAAAGAATCTTTTATGTTTCCTTTTAGACTATTAGGATGCTTTTTAAACTTGCATTTGTAGTCCATCTGGAGATGGCCTTTACTGTAATGGATTCTGGTAAAGGTTAAGAGTGCGTCTCTGGCGTCTCTTTTGATGAAGATCTTCTGATAGCAAACTCCATTTTAGTATGTATCTTATTTTCTCTGGTTTATAAAAGAATAGTTTTGAAGGGTAGACAGTTCTGATTTGAGATTTTTCTTCAGCCCCATGAAGACCTTTCCCTGTGTGCTGGATTCAGTCTCTCATTTGAACTGTGCCTGGCTGACTGTTTTACAGGAAGGTATAGCAGGGATTCCACAGCCCCACAGGCAAGACTATGACTCATCTTACGAACAAGCTGTCCCTAACTTTCATGACCTTACTCTGCATCCTTGGGTGTGTTCTTTGAGAAAAGCAGGACCCCAGCATCCTGTTGCTTTTCCAGTCCCATTAATCACTTGAAAAGCCATTTGTCAGAATGTAGTTTGGCTGCAAACCAAAGCTCCTTGCTGGGTTCCCTGGCAGCTTTGGAGTCTACAGTGGGTCCCCGAAGTCCCAGCCACCTCCTCCCTAACTCCAGGCTCCTTAGTACACACACAGACAAGGGAGAAGAGCAACATGTTCTTTTATTGATGCAAGTACATCCAGTCACACCACAACTGACATCCTGCGTATGGTACAGCTTTATATCAGAGATCAACTCCAAATACCAAAACATCAAATGAAGGGTGTATCAAATAGGGGAATAAAATAGCAATGTAGAGACTTTCTCAAGAAGATACTGGAACCGGTGACCCCTGAAGCACACATGGACTGAGGGTTCTTAACACACGGACAGGAAATGTTCTAACATTATATTCCAAATATATATTCTCAAGTTTCCAGCCTTTATCTCAAAGCCGTAAACAAATCGATATGTACTATCAATATACAATCTGTACCAGCTAGAAGGTCTAAAAAGTGCAAACACACTGTGACAATACAGTGTAGCTACTTGGCTCCCCAAGGCTGAGGGTGGCCACTTAGCCCACCTCTCTATGGCCTGGCCTGCCATCTCCAGGCTATCCGAAGAAGCTCTGGGAATTGGACCAACCATTCCATAATGGGCCTCTTGACAGGCAGCTCCCACCTGAGCCAAGCAAATCGGTGTTGATATCTTCAGCAGTCTGAGGGACGGAGCTATCCCACCCATGATCCGGAAGACCCAGGGTTCACGCCAGGAAGTCAGACAGGAAAGATGAACCGCCAATCCCCTGTTGGACAGTTTGATCCGGAAGTGCTCCGGTGCTGGGGGCTGCCTGGCTAATTGAATTTCAGATTACCCAGGGTGGGGCTCCTAGCAGAGGGAGGGGAGGCTGTCTGCCACATACTCAATTTTCTTTTCCTTCTCTTTGTGTACCAGTTTCAGACACAGCCTTGCCATCCTTGAGTCTGCTTTGTGTTTTCTTCCTGCAGCGCCTCCGCACCCGGAAGACTGACAGCACTACAATGCCCTCCCTAGATCGTCATGGATTTTTTTTTTTCCCTCTTCTAAAACACAATTGAAGAACGTTTTGCCAAACATATTCTCACAGAAAATATGCTGTCAGGCATCCCCTTGCCCCTCCCAACCCCATAAATCCCTGATAAAGGAAAATGAAAATGTAAACTTTGGAAAGCCCGTATGGAAAGATTCCCTTCCAGAAGTGTGCACACGAGACTTCCTGGCCACTCCAGCCCTTCCTGTGGGAACCTGGTGGCCCAGGCTGCTGAGGGTGGGCTCCTTGTGGCACAGGACAGAGTTGGCTTCAGTTCCAACAATGGAACAGGAAGACTGGACCCCCAGTACCCTCTAAGGCACTAACCCCAACATCAGAGACACTGGCTGGAGAGGCGTCCGAGCAGGCAGGGCTCACATTGGTTTTGGTTGGGTTATTTTAAATTTTTTTTATAGGATGTTACTCATCAAAAGTAGAAAATAAAAATCTACATTTCATTAGAATAAGATGTTACCATGGTTACCATCTCCCATGATACTCTTTCCCGCCCCTCCCCAAAACAGGGCCCTGCCCCGTTTAAAATAAATAACAACAACGAAAAAAGACTGTGTAAGCGCCAAAGGCTGATGCGTGAGATAACTACCGTTTTCTTTTTCATAAAAGTTATGTACAAAATGGACCCCAGCCAGTGAGGCCTCCTGCTCTTATCCGACATCCATCACAATTTTAGTGATCCGTGTGTTCTGCTTCATCTGGCATCTGCAGGCTGCATCCTCAGGCTCTATTAAGGAGAGTGGTCCTGCAGGTGGACAGAAGGGGCTGCATCAGGCTCCTCTGAGCAGGCAGAGAGCAGGCCCATATCTCTGTGAGAAGAAAGCCCTGGCCAGCCTAGTCTTCAGCATCTTACCAAGCCATCCAGTGGGAGGACCATATCTGTTTTTGCCACCCCTCCCTTCTCCCTCCCCAGGCTCAGGTGAGCCTGGCCCACCCCTACCTTCTCTCTCCCCAGGCTCTGGTGCACCTGGCCCACCCCTCCCTTCTCCCTCCCCAGGCTCAGGTGCACCTGGCCCACCCCTACCTTCTCCCTCCCCAGGCTCAGGTGCACCTGGCCCACCCCTACCTTATCCCTCCCCAGGCTCAGGTGCACCTGGCCCACCCCTGCCCTCCCTCCCCAGACTCAGGTGTGCCTGGCACATCCTACCTGAGTGCCTTCCAGCTGTCCTTCTCCATGTGATTCTCAGGACCTTCACTTTCAAAGGAGGCGATGAAGAGAGCTGAGAATGGAGAGCCCTTGAGAGCCAGCATCCCCACAGGTGGGTTGCCCTTCTAGGGTCCCAGGGGACCCAGGACAAGAGGACTAGGAACTCACTGGCCCTGATTGACTTCTCAGGCCATCTCAAGAGGTCAAGGAGCCTGAGTGGGCAGGGAACAACTGTGAACTTGGGAAGATGGGTGTGCTGTCAAAGACACGCCCTTACCTTCCTCGCTGTAGATAGGTGCTGTGAGCAGGTAACTCTGAATCTTCTTGTCCTTCTCAAAGGGACACTCTACCTGTGTCCATGTCATGAACTCGTGGATCTGTCTGGAAATTTCCCAGAATTTCTGAAAGGACGAAATCACCAACGGTCACCAACAGTATGCTCACCTGAATGAACGTAAAGCATCAGGGCCAGAGACTCAGTCCCTGTATCTGACTGCTGCTGCTATTGTTAGTCCCAGAAGGAGCAAGATGAATGTGCCAACCTGGCTGGCACTATGGCAGCTTGTACAGCATCAGAGATGGCAGAAATCCCTGAGGCCACTCTGCCTTGCACCCCTGCACAGGTGATTAGGCTTACAGCAGGGCCTGTCTCTCCTGCACAGGGGACCCAGAAGGCCCCATCTGTGATTCCCACCACACCCAGTACACCAGCAGGCTAAGCACAGTCTTCCTTACCAGGGCACCATTATGAATGCACAGTATCCAATATCCCTTGGCTGATATATTCTACACTTCCCAAGGTACCTTTGTTCTGCTCCCCAGTTTATCTGGAATCCTGCTCAAGTCCTTTCTTTACCTAAGTCCCTCTTCACCTCCAAGTCCCTAAGGATGGCTTCTCCTCTGCTTCTTTTGTGGAATCAGCACTGATACTGGTATCCTGGATAAATACAGACCCTGTGGCAACAAGCTCCAAGAGCTGCTGTTCCCCACCAAAAAGACAGGAGCTGCACCTTAAAACTGAACAGCAATCCTGACCCACCTACTTCTTGTGGCCCTGAAGGACCTTCTTAGACTTCAGATAGGACTTGTAAACCACCCCCCACCCCACCCCCTCACCCCTGTCCCCACCCGGGCCCCCAAAGCCACTATCTGGTAGCAGTAGTAGTACAGGAAGGCTCTGGCTGCCCCACCCATGCTGGGACTGCAAGGGGTTGGGCTCACTTTGAAGTTAATGTGCCCATTGGGCAGGTGATTGGTGTGGATTTTGTGTAGAAAGTAGATGTCCTTAACGAAGAGGTTGAACACAGGTATGACAATCTTCTCACGGCTGCTGTTGGCTGTCTGGGACCGCTGTGTTGCCCCCTGCAGGGCTGTACGGTAGTTGCAGAAGTTGCTGGAGGGGTCCATGTGATGCTGCAGGCACAGGGAAGATAGAGTGAGGATTCCCCTCTGCAGAGTATGAGACAGCAAACGGAGAAGGAAGGCGTAGTCCTGGGGGCCCGGCAGTCAACAGGGGGAGGAAAGGCCCAAAGCACCCCCTGAATCCCCAGGCCTTGGAGACCTACACAAGAGTGACACACCCCCGTGTCCCCTGCTGGGTCCTATTCCTTTCTTTAAAGCAGTGTTTCTCAAGCTGTGGGTCAAGACCCCTTTGGGGTCAACTGACCCTTTTACAGATGGCCTGAGACCATCAGAAAACACAGACATTTACATTATGATTCATAACAGCAGCATTACAGTAATGAAGAAGCAATGCAATCATTTTATGGTTGGGGGTCACCACAATATGCAGAACTGTATTAAAGGGTCGCAGCATCCAGAAGGCTGAGAGCTGCTGTTATAAAGTCTTCCTTTGCTCCACTACTTAAACCAACACCTCTCAGGCCTCACCCACTCCGTGAGGCATAACTGTCAGTGTTTTCTAAACGCAAAGTAGTCTGTGACCAAAGACATCTATGTAAAGCTCCAGATGACCTGCCTGCCAGCCTCTGGGGACACAGGTAGCCCAGAATCAGGAGATGGTGACAGCTCAGTGGCTGGCATCCATGCTCTTTCTATTGCTCACTTTAGGTGTTGAATGCAAAACAACAAGGCCAAGGAGAGCTCACGTGTCCAGCACCAATGAGGCTAGCCCCACGTGTGTAATCGTGACAGGAAAGATCCCACCCCCTGCTGCCTAGGACCTTCTGTATAACATGAGATGTGGGAAGGTCAAACACCAGTACCTCCAAGACATCAAACTTGGCCGTCTTGACTTTGGACCACGTTTTCTTCAGCCGTGCCACTGGACTGAGGTTCATGCCAGCTGGAGGGACATGGGCAGAGGTCAGGCCAGGGAGAAACAGGTGACACAAGCAGCCCCACCTGTGCCTGGACACTCACATATGATGGCCATCATGGAGTTAAAGTTCCCTATGTTGAAACACTCTCTGGCCACATCAATGAAGAACTCCAGCATGCGGGTCCGGTGTTTCTTCTTTACCACCTGGAAAATGGGTCTGCCTCAGCATGAAACCGACAAAGGATCACTGGGCAAAGACTGCAGGGAGGGCATCGGACTTAGCTTTCAGAAGCCTGGGGCTGCAACTTCCGGGGCTACTGTGTGTGTGTGTGTATATATACATTATATGTATGTATGTAAGTACATGTGTGTATCTAAATATATGTACATATGTATGTGTGTATGTATATATATGTATGTATATATGTATGTATGTACTTACGTGTGTATATATATACATTATATGTATGTATGTACATACACGTGTATATATATGTATATATGTACATGTGTATATATATGTGTGTATATATGTATGTATGTATTTACGTGTGTGTATATATACATTATATGTATGTATGTACGTACATGTGTGTATATATGTACATATGTATGTGTATGTATATATGTGTGTGTATATATGTATGTATGTACTTACGTGTGTGTGTGTGTGTGTGTGTGTGTGTCCTAACACTGCTCCATCGTCATCCACTGCCTCACAGACTAAGGACAGTGAAGCTCACTATGATTGGCTCAGGAGTTCTGAATGCAAGGAGAGCACTCCAGGGATGGGGTCTTGGTTATCGTGTAAAAGAATCATAGTTGTATGTGTGGGTTAGCTGTCAGGGACAGGCTAAGGTCCTGGTAGTGGGCACCGCATGCATTTACTTGAGTTCTGTGAGGGCAGGAGTCAGCCTGGGAGAGATGGTGGGGAGGTCAGCTTGCCCAGGTCTGCTATGGCAGAAACTTACCCGACACACCTCCGTAGCCACGAGCATGCTCAAGCAGTTGAACCAGTTGTCATAGGCTTCTAAACTGTAGGTCTTAGTCATGTCTTCTCGGCACTAGAGGGACAAAGTGTGTCACAGGGAGCCCAGGGGACCCTGCTTAGACAAGCCGGTTACCATGGCTGGCCAGGTCTCAAGGCCAAAGCTTAGCCCGGACCATGCCTGCATGTTCCTCAGCTGTTCTGACAGGCTAACCCACCAGTCCAAACTGGCTTCTCCCATGATGCACTGCTCTGTATAGTTATCGCTAAGCTCCACGATAAATCCCAGGAAGGCCACGGCCACACCCATTGGGAGGCACGGTTCAGTACTCAAAAGTGCATAGCACATACTAAGTGAGGCCCGCACCCAACCTGTGTTGGGGTGCAAGTGGCAGGCTTGGTTAGGGCAGCTGCCAGTCATGCCTCCCAGAGTTTCCCCACATACCCTGTGATTGTCCAAAGAGTCCATGTGGCTGATGATCTGCATCAGGTCCTCAGGGCGAATACTATTGACCCGCTCCTTCAGTAGGGGGCAAGGAAAGAAGTCAGAGCTCCAAGGGAAAGTGACAGAGGCCAGCGCTCCCCTCCCCCTTCCACTCATACAAGAATGCCACACCAAACAGAAACACAACTAGCCTGTGACAGTCATGGCAAGAGCTAGCAAGCCAGCTTCCCTGCCATGGCCCAGACTGACCAACAAGGAGGTATCCTTGCAGCACCCACTGGCTAAACAACACCAAGTGTGGCCCAACCCCACTCCATACAAAGTCAGAGCATGCAGCAGCACTGACCAGTTCAATGTGAGTCAGCTGCTGGGCCAGCACCAGGGGATCGCTACACACACCCAAGATGTCTTTCTGGGCGGCTGGTGGCTTGGCCTTAAGGACAGGCCCTTTGTCCACAACTGGTGACCGGAGCTTCTCCCGAAGCTCTTGGAGCTGACTTCGGGCAGCCAGGGACAGCAGCAAGCTTTGTATCATTTGGGCAATGGCTTTCTTCACTGTGCCGTTCTCCTGTGAGGGTCAAAGTGGCATCAGGTGCTAGAGTGGATTGACAGAGAGGCCACCACCACCACATAAGAGCCCCATCTCAAGTCCAGGGCTATATCTGACCTTCAGCTCCCATCCTCCTATCCAGGCCTGAGTACACCTTTGGGCCCAGAGTGGCTCCTGGGACTGCAGAAAAGGAAGGTTATAGTGGGCCGTCCTGCCAGGGTAGGGGGCAGAAGGTAGGGCTAAAGCTTGGTTTGTGAGTCTGAAAAGCAACTTTCCCAGAGGTTGCCAGCATAGCTGCTGAAGACACCAGGAAGGGTTTTTTCCCTGGGTGAGGTATCCTAGGCTCACTGGCCTCTCAAGAGTCTCTTCCCAGGTTTCCCTACCCAGCGAGCAGGAACTGCTAAGCACAGGGGTTCTCCATCCTGGGAAGAGGCCATGCAGCTTCTCAGCTTCTGTCTCTGCCTAGGCCAAGACAAGTCTGGGAGCCAGGAAGAGCAGACAGACAGATCCTACCAAGGCATGGGGGTGCCGAAAACAAGGATGGAGCCATGGCAATTGTCGGGATGACACAGGTCCACCTAGCCCACTGCTGCCCTGCTAAGCTATGGCCTGTGCCTGACCCTCTTGGAGGTCACAAGGAAAGGGACCATGTATGAGGATATTCCTGTAGAAGCTGACCCCTATTAAAAACACCCAAGCAGCCTGGCCAAGGACCGAGGGAGGGCCTCACCTCATCACACTGAGTGATGCGGTGTGCGATGGCCTTCAGCTCCGCCATGGCCTTCTCATCCTGGAAGTCATAAGGGAAGGCCTCTGTCCACTCCTTCAACAGCTGCACCATCTTGGTAGAGAAGGACTTCAGCTTGGCCTGGGACAGTGGGGGGATGTGCAAGACCCCCAAGTCAGAGGAGACTGTACAACAGCAACAGTAAGACATTGCCCTTCACTAGGGCCATGCCCCGCCCCAGGGCCTGTGCTGAGCACACAGGCCACGTGTGCATGTGAGGTTTTGCTGTAGCTATACCAAAGTACATGGCTCTCATTTGTCTCTTATTTCCCTGAAGTGGGCTTTTTCACTTAAATTCACTTTTAAAAACAAAACACACTACTACCATGACAGAAAAGCAGTTCTACTTGCTATGGTTAAACATTGCCCATAAAAAACAAAAAACAAAACAAAACAAAAACACCCAACCAAGAAGGATCACAGTAGATGTAAAACTGCTCTCCCCCTCTCTGCCAAAGGCAGGTTTGGCAGGTACTGGGAGGAGGAACAGTCCTGAGGAGGAAGCCAAGCACATGGCTACAGGGCTGGGGGTCTGGCAGGGGGTGGCTGGTATGCTGAGGAAGGCTGTTTATCCTGCTCAGAATGCCCGTGTAGCTTCTGCCCCAGGGAGGAGATCAGAGAAATTCAAGATACTCAACTGTGCCCACACAGGCCAAAGCCCCTGGCGCTGCCATGACTACTCCCAGGCCCCAATCGGTTTGTCTTCGTTGCCACTGCCCAAACCAAACCATAGTATTGGCTTCAGATCCCTACTGCTAGGAGGGCCCACTCTTCTCAGACCAAACCTACAGGCTCATGAGGCCTTGCCCAGCTCAGCTTAGCCTGGCACCTGTCTGGACACTGGGACTAGCAGATACTCTAGGCTGCACTACCTGGCCAGCAGCTCTGATAAGACTGATGTGGTGTGTAACTATTCATGAGCTCCTTCCACACACCTCCAGCAGGAGAAGGCTGGACCCAAGAGTACGGGTTAGGCTACACTCTGATGCAGACCTGCAAGTGCCTGTATAACAACACACACTCACACACACTCACACTCACTCACACTCACACACACACAC
>JADRCH010000155.1:1465140-1498088 GCA_019843965.1 Rhynchomys soricoides | reverse complement strand
CACATACTCTCACACACTCACACTCACACACACTCACACACACTCACACACTTATACTCACACACTCACACACACTCACACACTTATACTCACACACTCACACACACACACTCACACACACACTCTCACACTCACACACACACTCTCACTCACTCACATACTCACACGCTCTCACACACTCACACGCTCACACACACTCACATACTCTCTCTCTCACACTCGCACACACACTTTTTCTTTTGTACCAGACCCTAAACTTGCCCAGGCATCTGACCTCCAGGGCATCAGAGTAATGGTGGCTTGCTACCCAAACGTCTCAAGCCAGGAGGACCACACAGCCCTCCTGGGATTACTTAATGTTCCTACTTGAGCAGTGGCTATCCTGAGGGCACAGCCCCCACAAAGGTAGCAGTGATTAAAAGCCCCTCTGATGCTTTTGCCACATAACCTCATTTCAGGGAATCTGGCACTGATAGGAGGTCAGCTGTCTGTGGGCCCTCATCCCAGGAAGGTACAAGTACAGCACCAGCCCTAATTCCCAGCAGCTTAGCTCTAGTGTTGCACCTTTAGGCCTGAGGGGCTGCTCCTCAGGGCTGCAGCAGGGCAGAGCAGCTCTGCCCACACTGGGCCTCCAGGCTGACCCACTCCGTACGCTGCCCACCTTCTCTCTTCACTTCCCCTCTTTAACCTAGGAGACAAAGGGCTATCACCCGTCAGTGGCTTACCTTCTCAGACCCAGCCTCTAGCTGCTGCCTTTGCTCTAGGCAGATCTGCCCTACTCGAGCCAGAAGGTCATGAGGGGGCATGAAGACCCGCGAACTCAGGAGAAACGTGAAGATGTATGTCCGCTGCAGGAAGGAGAAGGGGTGAATTATGACCAGAACATTCCCATGGGTATGCGCGATGGTACTTGGCTGCTCTGCCTACATAGCCTCCTTTATCTTGTAGGACCTTGTTTCTATTGCTAGGTCTGCACACTTAGGAGACACAGCTCTGTTGGAATTCTCCAGCACCCTCTGTCCCACCCCAAAATGGAGGAGGTTGGCTCTCCAGGCCTGTTGCCAGGTTTCTTAGGTGACATTCTGTGACCAATGGTTCTCATGTCTTGTGTCCATGGGTCGGTTCTTACAGGATCTTCATAGGCTCCTGCCCGTGGACAGGTAGTACAGAAGGTTGGGGTCCTCTGGGGGACTCTACCCCACTGGAACCTTGGTCTATCCCCATTTGGCTGATGTAGGCTGGGTTGCCTAGGTCTCTAGGCCTCAACTCCAAAGCCACAGGACAGGAATTTACTTGCTCTATTCTGAGGCCAGCTGGGCTTAGTCAGCAGGGGGTGCATGCAGTCTGAAGCAGGACATGTTCATGTCATAGAAGCATGCAAGGCTCCTGGACGTAGCTCTCCCTGCGACACTAGGTATTCCTCTGACCCTGTAAACTTCCTGTGATCTGTCCCAGGGTGTACAGTGTTAGTGCGCAGGCACCCCAGGCATGGAATGAAAAGCATATTAGGGTCACATCTTGGGCTCTTAGCTCCATTCCACAAGGAGTGGAGATCTTCTGGTATGTTTTCATGGTGTGTGTATGCTCAACAATTACACGAAGAGGGAAGATCAGAAACTCTGAAGACGAGCCAACATACTGCTGGACACCCCACTCTACTTCCTGACCTGCTACCCCATCCTGGGACCCTGTAGGGGGCATCCCAGGACACAGTGTTCTGAGAACTAACTGGGTAGCAGCAGGCTGAGATCCTCTGTGATAGCCCATCTGAGGATCTTTCGATGCTTTGGTACAAGATCACAGATTCATAGCACAGTCAGTGCTAAGGGACTGTGGCCCTGCTGTGGGTTTCTTCTGGACCTAGGCTTCCTCTGTCCCAGCCTCTCACCAGCAATTTCTGTACCATCAGCACTGTAGTCATCCCTAACTAGTCCTTGACAGGGCTTATAGGACGGATGAGGAAGGAAGAAAAGGGAAGGCTTGTCTTCCCAGAGCCCAGGAGGCCAGTGGTTAGGAGCACTGGCTGCTCTTCCACAGGTCCCAACTTTAATTCCTAGAATCCACAAGGCAGCTCACAACTGTCTTTAACTCCAGCCCAGAGGTTCCAGACATATATGCGGCAAAATATTTATATGTATTTAATCAATCAATCAATCAATCAATCAATTAAAGATAGCCAGGCATAGTGGTGCACACCTTTAAATCCAGTACTCTAGAGTTAGAGGCAGGTAGATCTCTGTGAGTCCAAGGCCAGCCTACATAATGAATTCTAGGATAGCCAGACCCACATAGTGAGAGCCTATCTCAAAAGATCAAAAAGAAAGGAAGGAAGGAAAGAAGGAGAGGAAGGAAGGAGGGAAGAGAGAAGAGGCAGCTACAGAGCAGCAATTCCTCTTACCCTGTTCTGGAGGCCAAGAGCCTAAAGTCTACCCCCCCTCCAGGACAGACAGGGGATTGTGGGATGGACAGACGGGGTGGCTGGAACAGACGGACTGGGGCTGCTCAGATGGACAGGGGCAGGCTGCTTGGCTGGGACTAGCCTGCAGAGCTACTTTTGCTAAGTTACCCATCAAAGGTGGAAGGAGAGCCAAACATGAAAGAGACTGTCTTCTTTGTTCCCAGACTGCCCCGGTGCCATCTTGAGGTGAGGAAGAAGGCTTTGGATTATTGACTAGCAGAGAAAAGGCTCCAGCATTCACATGTCTCAGAAGGGGTGGCTCTTTTTCC
Organism: Rhynchomys soricoides; assembly: GCA_019843965.1. NCBI lineage: Eukaryota > Metazoa > Chordata > Mammalia > Rodentia > Muridae > Rhynchomys > Rhynchomys soricoides. The sequence goes on along the minus strand of JADRCH010000155.1, from coordinate 1,495,361 downwards.
TTGGGAATTTGTGCTTCTCAGCTCAGGGATGAGCTCTAGGAAGTAGTCTGAGATACCAGGTCACTGGACTCCCAGGCTGGCCTTACCTTCCTCCAGGGGTGGGACCTTTGTCTATTTCTGCTTCCTATGTGTCCTCCCTATTTTTATCTACTTGGGGCAGAGGGAAGTTACTTCAGCTTCCTCTAGATGGGCTTTTATGTGCACAGTAGAAGGTGATGAAGGCCCAGGAGGCAGTATTGACCCTGCCACCCATCCATCCCCCGCTGCTCTGTCTAACTCTACAGCCCCATTTGGGCCTCCCTTCCCTCTCAGAAGCAGCCTTCCTTGAAGCCCAGATTTCCCCTCCTGGTTACTTGCAGCTCCCTCAGGTCCCAGCCACTCACATCAGGATAATAGTCCACCGTCGGGACCAGGTGCTCCATCAAGGCCTCCAAAGACCCAGAAGTGAGGCGTCCATCTTGAAAAATGAGGTCCTTGGAGCCACTGCTGGCCCCACCTCCTCTTTCCCCCATGCCAGGCTGCACCTGTCTGTTACAGTTGGGCCCAAGGATGCTGGAGAAGACCACAGATGTCTGGGGCATAGCTTCCTGGGAAAGAAGAACAAGAATGTGAGTCATGCCCCAGGTGGCCTGCAGTCTATATGTATGCAAGGGACTAGAAGCCCCTAGGAGAGGAGCCTGGGCAGCTTGGTGGTCCCCCAGGCGCGGCAGCTCTGATGGGAATCTCTTTACCACCTGCTCCTTGCACGCTAGATCTCACTCCAGGGACCCTGACTCCGTGTAGGTTCTCTGTGTCCCAATCATAGGGCTCCTAGGATTGTATCAGGGGAGACTAAACACAAGAGCGAGAATAAGAAGCCTGTGGTCAAGACAGCCCAAGTGATGGAGTGTAAACAATGGATATGTGTGACTGCTGATCATTAGCTATGCAACTCCCGAGGAGAACCATGGAACACCCTTCAGGGCAGCGATGCATCGAGAGGTCAGGGGATTAGCAGGGGCAGTAGTCTAAGGGCTGGGCTAATCAGTGTATGCTGTAGGGTATATGTAGAGTGTAGTCTGCTGCTGCTGCTGCTGCTGCTGCTGCGAGCTTAGAGTCTGTTCTGAGCAGAGGAGCTAGAAGATATGGCAAGAGAGGCACTGGAAGATGATTATTTGGTTTGCTGGCACACTGGCCAAGTAGCAGCAGGTGAGGAGAGGATGGACTTGACCTTGGATACTTTGAAGAACTGTCAAGCCTGAAGCACTTACCAGCACAACAGAGTAACACACAAGGTCTGGGGAAACATCTGTAACTAACTTGCTTTTGGACTTGTGGAATTGGTGCTAAAGCAGGCAGGGCAGCATTCGGGCCAAATTGCATCCTGGGAGTGCCTACTCTGGATGGTTGACAGAGAAACCTCAGGTTTCCTTGGAACTCTTGAAAAAAAAAATCCTTTGGCATGAGTATGGGAACTCAAGCAAACTCCCCAAACAAGCAGAGAGGACCCCATATCATAGGTCCACAGCTGGGGTACCACACACAAGTTAGGTACACATTATTTTTAGGCCCAACCTGGCTCTGCTGCATCAGAAACACAGGGGCAAGCTTGATACTTTGTCTCAGGAAGTTGGCCAGGGATCTCTGCATCAAGTCTGTGGGCCCCTGACTTGAGAAAAAGCCTTCAGTTTTCACATCACAAAACTGAGGCCAACTGAGTAGACTCCAAATAAAGAAATCTTAAGATGTCCAAGAGCAATATGAGTGCTCCATCTCCAGGAAGTCTCCCTGCCTTCTTCTCCAGCCAACCCTCCAGGCCAGAAGAGGCTGTACATTGACTTTTGTGTCCTTCCACAGGCCCAGCATGGTGGTTGGTGACCAATTCCACAAAGAACACTGGTTGTTTGTGGTGGGCTCTCATCACCTGCAGTGGCCCTGCTGGCCTCAGAGTCTCACAGAGGCTCGGGTGGACCTCAGGTTCACACAGTTCTGAACGCTCAAAGGTAACTGGCAGGTGGTATATAGCCTTGGCCACTAGCACCTCTATATTCCACACCACTGGAGTTTTGCCTCTATGGGGGCAGCAGGGCTCAGGACAGGAGGTGTTATTGAGGGTAAGGATGGGGGCAAGACCTGCTCTAACTTCCCGATGCCTCATATGGCCCCTGTCAAGCCCCTTGGACAAAGCCGCTAAAGTCAGTCTGCTGGGAGAATCAGAGCCAGGTAGAGGCTGCATGGGTCTCCAAATACTGTGATTCTGCTGCTACATAGGGAGCAGTGAGACTTGCTACCGTCCAGGAGAGAAGCCTGAAGAACCAGTAGGAGTCCTTGTGGCAGGCACAGTTCCCAAGAGGCTACCCTAAGGTAGGAATCTAAAGTCTGCAGGAATCACTTGGAGGGGACACATGGCTAAAGCTAATGCTCTGTGTTGTAAATGACAGAACGTGGTGGCTCTGAGTCATCTCATTTATTCTGTACTGTCATTCTACTCATCCCTGAAAGCTCACACAGAAGTCAAGTCACAGCCGCCAGTCTCACAGACAAGTGGAGGCCAGGATGCAGCTAGCAGGAAAGGCGGGGGAGAAAGGCTGTGTTGGGAGCCTCCAGCTCTGTGAACCTCAGGGCAGTGGGAGTACACTTCTGAAGTCTGCTAGGAAGCCCAAATGCCCCCTATAAGGTGCCAGCCCTAAGCCCCCATCACCTGCACCACAGATGCCATTGATTGGTGTCACTTGCATGTCACATGTGCACCAATGACACAGGGAGCCCATGTTGCATGGATTCTCTGTAATAGTAAATGTGGTCCCCCGCTGCAGCAAGAGCACCTGGTCTTATTAAAATTCAAGATCTTGTTCCTGGCTCACCAAGAACCTGTCCCTGACCAAGACACAGGGATGTCTCTTGTGCAGGCAAACAGAAGGCCAGGGAACCTTTGTCCCCTGCACATTCCAGCCTCCAAATGTCTTGTGCCAGCTAAATGAGGTTCCCGCCACTGTGGCTATATACAGGAATGGCATAGAGACTTCTCAAAGCCACTTTACTCAGTTCTCAAACCATCTGGGGGCAAGCTTGGCACTAGCATTTTCTGAGGATTTTCAGGTACAGAGGAGTATCAGGAAGTCCCCCACAAGGCTCCTGGCTGCACCCAGACCCCTGGTGAGGCTGCAACGATTGCATAGGACCAGGAAGTCCCCCAGGCCAGCCAGAGGGACTAGGATAAACCTGGCATGGGCTGTTTCCGAGGCTTATCTTTACCTCTGTCCTTAATCCAAAAGAAGTTAGCCTGGCCACACTGCAGTCCTTACGTGCATGGGGAACAGGCTATACCTAGCTGGCTTCCCCACTCCTCATAACCTTCTTCTTTAGAAGAAAACAAGCCCTTCTAATTACAGACCTAATCAACTCTGCAAAGCACCTTGCAGCCAGACAGAGCAAGTGACTCACTGTCTCCTTGCAGACAGTCTTAAACGCTTCTCTATTCCCACGTCAAGCCAGGTGGTATGAGGGCAGGTCCAGGGATCCAGGCTGCCGGACTACCAGAAGGGTCTACCCTGCCCAGAGAGAGGGAGCCTGCTTCCACACCTGGGTTTACCTGGCTCTGTGGAGTCACCACTGAGGAAGGTAACCCCCTATGTGGGCAGGTTCTCCTGGCCTGAAAGAATTGAGGTTGGGTGAGCAGACCCTACCCACTGCCTTCAGAATGACAGAGACCTTCATGGTCCGGGTGGCCATGGAGGGCTGCCTAACAGAGGTGAGGAAAGAAGCCCTTTGCAAGCCACTAAAATGGATGAGCTACAGGCTGGCCAACTGGCCCAAGGCAAGACAACCTAAGGGAACAGGTCTAGGGACTTCCTGTCACTACCTTGGTGCCTCTTCCCACCTCCCTTGTCACTACCTCTGCACAGCCTTGTCTTTCCCTGAAGGCTCAGCCATGGTGCCTGCTCAGCACTCTTCTGTTCCTTCCTGATCAGGAAGCAGCTCGTGGGGGCCTTGCTGCCAAACTCATGCCTGCTGCCTCTCCTGGGCCCAGCACTGAAGGCGCTGCCTTGGGATGTTGCCATAGTCCTGTCTACACCCCACCTATGACCATCCAGCCCCCATTTCCCTGAGTCTTCTCCCATGACTGCAGGTCCTAGACCCAGGACATGGGGGAGAGAGCTTGGCATGTAGATTCAAGAATACGCTCTCTGTCTCCACATCTGTGATAAAGCCTCTGAGCTTCTGTACACCTATTCCCTCAGATGTAACCAGGTGGATTTCTTACCCCTCCTCCCTGTAGGGTCATGTGAGGGCTAAGTCAGAAGATGAAAGCTAGGAAGTGTGTGCTCCTGGGGCAGTACCAGATATGGCCATGTGGCCTGTGATGTGCCATGCCCCGTGGTTCAGTGGTTGTCTCTGATTCTGACCATGGCCTCTGACCTAAGGCTCCAGAATCATCCGTACACATCAAAGCTCTTGCTGAGGTATAGAGAAGCAGGCCCATTCTGGCTATGCACATACCAGAGTCTGGAGCTGCTACAGGAAAGGCCTAGGAGCTTTTACCCTTTGTATGCACATTTTCATCCGTGGGACACAGAGACCAGTAAGAAAACTCCACCCCCTCACTTGGGTTAGTTAAGCACTTTACGGAGCCCTGCCAAAGACACCTTGTGGTGTGCAAACACATTCCCATATCTATGCACTCTGCCTGCTGTTCCCCGGGGACCACACTCCCCAATGAAGTGTTCATACCCAGGCCTCCACTTCAGCTTTGGGGATCTGGGCCTGGAAGATAGCAATCATTGTTTCTCTCCTGGGCCCCTCCAACATCCAGAACCACACTCATGATGACGGCTCCAGTGTGTACCGAGGGAAGGGTGAGGAGCCGCACACCTAGCAAAGAGCCAGCTTCCCTCCAGCTGTTGATAGGAGCAACCATGGCATCTTTGTAAGCCTCAGGACCACAGCCACAGACTGCAGCATGGCCCCCTGAGTGTGAGAAATGTAGGGGGGGGGGTACATAAGGGATGGCTTCAAGCTCAGAACAAGCACATAAGATGTGAGCCAGGCAGGTGCAGTACAGAAAAGAATAATGGTCCCGGATGTAGAGATGCTTCCAGCAGGTGTGCTGGAGCTCTGCCCTAGCACACCACAACAGCAGTGGCATGCAGCCAGGGCTGAGAGACTTTTTGGATCCGACAGAGCTGAGAGAATAAGATAGTTAGCAGTTTGTCTACAGCTGCAAGATACAATGGGAAAGGGCAAGACAGTCAACAAGATTTGGCAACAGATCATGAAGAAGATCTCCTCTTTCAATCCTGACAGAAATCTTAGTGCCCCTCTATGTACCAAGCAGCACAGATGGAGCTGGCTATAGCCACTACGGGGCCTTAGCCACTTTTCCTGTTGCTGTGATAAAATACCCATCAAAACTGGCTGAAATGAGAAAGGGCTTGTTTGCCTCAGAGTTAGAGGGTTCAGTCCATCTTGGTGGAAAAGGCTCAGCAGCAGGGGCTAGAGGCAACAGGTCACACTGCATCCACAGTGGGGAAGCTATGCTTGGAGAATTCTGACCTCCACTTACAAACTCTAGATGGGCTAAGAGACTCTGCCTCCAGGGAGAGTCCTGGAACTGAGCACAGCTGCTGCAACAATGGAGACCAAAGGATCCAGACCAGAGGTACCTACCACCTTACCTCACTACACACTGTGTGGGCATCTTCATATCCACTCCTGGATGTGAATGGCCTTTCTCTTGTGTGCTTTTCCTGCTTCCTTTCCTGAGGATGCCCATGGAGGACAAGAGCTAGCTCCATGGAGGACAAGAGCTAGCTCCATGGAAGACAAGAGCTAGGTAGGGTGGGGAAGCCAAGGTCTGGTTTGGCCTCCAGAGGTCTCATTAAAGACGCAACCCCTGGCTGTCAACAGTCAGTCTAGTGGGTCCCAAAGAAGGGATAGATGCTGACTTCAGGACAGAGTCAAGTCACTGCAGGCTGCTCCCCTCACTCCTGTCCCAGAGTCTGCACCCCACCCTGTGACTGTTTGCATGCTTTGGGGATATTCTCAGGAAACACACCCTTATATTTTTCCAGTCAGTCTTTAACTTGATGCCTCATAGGCTCTAGACAGCATGTCTGGGGACTAGGAAGTTCAGAGTGAAGCTCTTAATGATTAGTTGGGACAAGAGGGGGCAGAGAAGGAGGGTAGTGCAGCCTGTTCCAACTGACAGTTTTGGATCCTGGAACTTCTGAGGCCCAGCTACCTGCTGCCAACTCTCTGTGGCAGGTTCCTTCCCAAGAAGAGGCAAGGGTCAGCAGTCTTCCCAGTACACCTCATCCAAAATATCTTTTATAAAGTGCCACTCCCAGAGACACTAAGGGAAGAACTTTAGATGCCCCAGAGGGACAGTCAGCTATCAAGCTGTCCTTAAACACAGCCAACCCCATTCCAACAGAGCATAGGGTGACTGCCTAAGAAGGGGTCAGTTTCACGTACAGCTGGGAAGCAAGAGTTGGGCATCCTCTGTACAGCTCTGAAGGAAAGAACTATTGCTCGTAGGATTGCCAAGGACATGCAGCATTCCAGGGCCCTTCCCAGATTCGAGTCTGTGGTTCTAGAAATTTCTAAGAAATGAAGAAGTAACTTTCAACCAACCTTGTTGCATTTTAAATTCTACTATTAGAAATCAGAGGAAGCCATGAGCTGGGTATCAATGTAGCAACTCACATAAATGTGGCTCTCCTGTAACACAGAAGAATGCTCGTTTCTCAGATAAGGACAGCAAGTCCTGGCCCTCGGGACCTGCATTCATCTGCTCAGGCTGGCAGTGATATGCAGGTAAGCCCAGACTTGCCTTCCCCCACAAGCCCCCAACATCTCCTCAGGAGCACAAAGGAAGGCTGAGAGAAAGAGAGGGAGGCTGACCCTCTGCCCAGATGGACCGGTGGACAAAGGTACATCCCTTCAGCGTTCTGCACATGGTTCCGGGGGCTCTGAGGCTCCCAGAGGGTTGTCCTTAGGCCCCAGGCAGAGCAACCAGGATTTCTGAAAAACTAGGACAAAAATGGCCCTGAGGGTGCACGTTGCATAAATTCCCAGTCTGCCAGAAGGTGGAGGGGGCATCAGCCGGCTCCCTGCCTCTGCCAGTTTGGGGAGGGGTCTGCTTTCTGAGGCAGCACCAGGCTTCTATTTTTTAACCTACTCAACAAAAACTGAGACTATTTTTAGCTCAGCAAGCTGCAGGACATCACAATTAGCAACTGAAAATTACACATCCTGCCTGTCTCTCCTCTGCTAGCTAGGTGGGGGTGCTCTAGGATGGAGCTGGGCCCAGCCCTGTGCCCCTACCCTCAAGGGCACAAAACCTAGAAAGGGCAGATCAGAGGCCACAGTCAGAGCTATGCTGGCTGCTTGGACTCAGGGGGAGGGCACATGAGCCCAACTCTGCCAGGGACCCTACAAAATGGCTCCCACTCTCTCTTCCCAGAAAGCATTTGCACTGGGCTGGGGCAGGGAGAGAGATGCCAGAGCACTCACTCCTTGCTCACTAATGGATGCTCACTACATCCACAACCAGCTTCCTGGAGCCAGTACAAATCTTTCTGTAAGCCTTCAGTGGACCAGAGAATTTGCACCAGAGGCTTTGGGCCTCTGTCACATCTCTAGACGGCTGCTATCATGTTGTTGGCAGGGCCACCACACTCCCACATGCAGCAGTTCAAAATTATAACTAGGAATCAGAGAAGGTGCTGAGGAAGTGCAAGTAGAAGCCTTGGTGTGTTGGTGAGGCAGGGGGAACACCTCCCCTACAGTCCCTGCCACTCAGCCTTGAAAGGGGAGGCTCAAGAGCCAAGCATCTCCTGGTTTGGAGACTACTGGCACTCACTAGGGACCCTTCTTCTTCCTACCTTTAGGGTCTATTCCTTCCCACCAACAAGGTACACAAATGAACCTCATACCTTTCCGGTCAGAGTTCCCTCTGGACAGGAATTTCCACAGCATCTCACCTCAGGTTCTGGGCTACCATTTGCACTGAGGGACGGTGGGAATCTGACTGGCAGATTCCTGAACCCCTACCTTCCCATGTGCGCAGGTAGGGGTTCAGGAATCTGCTGAGGCAAAGCAAGGCTTCCATGTAGGAAACAGACTGTCATCTCCTGCCCTATGCTAACAACTTTATCCTCAATTCCCCTGCCCCTCAATACGCAGGCTGTCATTTCCTACAGACTGAATTCCCATCTCCACTTGAAGCGGGTGACACTTGGGGAGCCTGGCTCGAGTCTTGAGTAAAAAATACATGGCTCAGTCTCCCAGGATAAAGCCCATGACACAAGATACAGGTAAGCTACTGCCTGAGAGTCTTCAGCTCAGGCTCTGTCCAGCCCAAAAGACTCCCTCAAAGATTCCCCTGGAGACTATTTTCCTTCTTCCAAAGTTAGGGTCCCTCATTTTGAGCTGAAATGTCTCCCTTAAGCTCTTTTATTTTGTGATTTATTTCTGTTTTACTTTTTATGTGTATGAGTGTTTTGCCTCTGTGTGTGTGTGTGTGTGTGTGTGTGTGTGTGTGTGTGTGTACCATCTGTGTGCCCACGGAGGTCAGAAGAGGCCTTGGAATTCCCTGGAACTGTAGTTACAGGCCATTGTAAACCATTACATGGGTGCTGAGAACCAAACCCAAGTCCTCTACAAGATCAGATAAATGTTCTTAACTGCTGTGCAGAGCCATCTCTCAAGTTCCTCCATTGAGCTCTTGTTGTGATCCTGTTCTCTGGACCCACACACAGGGTACAGGCAAGGTCTAGCCACAAGTATAGCCTAGGCCTGAGCTGGCCAGAAAGCAACTATGCCACTCTGCTGAGACAACAGGGAAGTAAAGCTTCAAGGCTCAAGGTTTGGGGTGCACCTGGCTGCTTTGACAAGAGCAGGACTAAGACTGAGAGCTGGTACTGGCCTTTCCATGGCCAGGCCTCTGGGCCTCCTGTTAATACCTTGTAAGGCAGCCAGCTGGCCCATGGTGAAGATGGAGAATTCAGCCCTATCCCAGGAATGGAGGCTCAGAGTGGCCGTGGCCTAGGGTGACCACTCGTTTTTACTAGGGGTACACAGATATGCTTCCTTCTCTGCTCATAGGCCCCTCCAGTTGTCACTCTCTCCTCCCTTTGACCCCCTGTACTTTCTACAGCAAGCAAGTTCTTGGAAGAACTGGCCCCTAATCCAGTTACTGGGCTATGGGAGCGCCAAGCCCAGTGGCTCTGAGACAGCTGGGGGTCAATGGGCCATATTGGTTCCCACATAAGTCTAACCTCAAGAAACCATAGTTACAGTGCCATAAAGGAACGTCACATTTGGCGCTGATGAGATGGCTCCTCACGTAAAGGCACTTACCAAGACCAAAGACCTACCTGAGTTTGATCACCAGGACCCACATGGTGGAAATAGAGAGTCAACTCTTGCTATTATCTGACCTCCACATACATGCTGTGACATGAGTGTCTCACACACGCATGCATAAATTCATAAATATCATTTTTTTAAAGAAGGGATGCATTTGCGTTGCTGTGCTCTGAGAACAGGCCAGGGCCTGGCATAGGGTAGTGGGCTAGGTTCCCACAAGGAGGCGGCTGCCATGGGAACCAGAGTGCCAGCCACAGCACCTCCTCTGGTACTTCTCCACAAAGGCAGAGCCTGAGCACAACACTGATAATTAAAGCTTTGTTGCGGGCACATGGCTCATTTTCTTCTTCTGAAACCCTTTCTATTACCATATTTACTATGAGCTAACAGAGGAATCCTGCCATCGCTGCACTCCTAGCTGCAGATCCTGCTATGTCTGAGCATTCTCTTCCCTCTTCACTCCCCCACTGCCTCTTTGTGTCCATCGGCTTTTTCTGGTGGCTGCTCAGGGGACAGAATGTCATTGTCCACCAATAACTACCCCATTCTCAAGGTCTGAGAGGTGTGGGCTGGGAGCAGGTGGGATTTCAGAGAATCCCTGGCCTTTCCCAGCAGGCGGGGTGGCTGCAAGCTTGCCTCCCACCAAGCCGGGGCTTGGGCTGTTGCAGTTCTTGGTGTATGTCGTCATCTCCTCTTGTGCTGACTCTGTAGGAATGAACCGCCTCCCTTGCATGCAGTTTGGCTTCTGGGTCTTGTATTTCTGGGGCCCAACTGGCCATAGACATGGACAACAGGCAAATAGGGCATCTTAGCAAATGGCCATCCTCTTCCTAGGAGTTTTCCCAGGGAGCTATGGAAGAGGGAAGGGAAGTGATGTGGGAAGCCACCCTCGTAGGGTCCTCTTTCCTAAACGGTGTCTCCTGAAGAATGCTGGAATAGGATGGCCTGCTGCTGGGCAGAGCCTAGTGTGACAGCCAGGACTCTTGCCCGGATCCAACAGGAAGAGACCTGAGCATACTACTGACAGCTTGGTCCAGGCCATAGTCCTGCACAAGGCTCATGGCATGGCAAAGAGGCAACAAGCTGGCTGGGTCAGAGGTGAGGGCCCTAAGGAGGATGGATGGGAGGGAGGAGGAGGACGTGTGCTTCTTGGAGCCATCAGCCACATTCCACGGCTGCCTGTGGATGCTGAATATAGACAAGGATCAGGGGGTCCTTTTAATTTTAAATGACACCTAATTAGACTGAGCAAAGATTTTTTTTTCCTTTGTGTTTAAAAACAAATCATTCCACTTGCTTGGATTTTCATCTTGGCAGATGTCCAGAGACGCATCCCTGAGACCCATATGGCTTGGAACAGGGAGCCTTCTGTGAGTCAGTGAGAGGGAAGGGTGGTGGAGGGGAACCCACGTCTCTGCTGGGCCCTCGTCCAGTGGCTACAGACTCTGAGACAGGACAGGACACATGTCCAAGTCTCCCCATGCTGCATACATGGCAGCATTCCTGAGTGTCCAGGCCCTGGGGCTTCATCCAGGGCCAGTGGTGTGGCCACCCCTGTCCTTCTCAAGGGTGGCTCACATTACTACATCTCATTTTCCAGGGAAAACTACAAATGTCCAAAGAGCTGAAGCTGTCATCCTGGGACTTACAGCTCGTAAGTGATGCACAGGGTGTTTAAGACCTGTGAGTGGAGCCACCATCATTAGGGACCCTCACCTAGCCAACAGTAGAGGAGGACTCTTGGAAAGGTTGGGACAGCCTGGGGTCAAAGCTGGAGAGAGTGGCTAGATCCTGAGAGACCAAACCCGGGGGGGGGGGGGGGAGTAGCCTTCACAGAAATTCTAAATAAAACAAAATTATGGCAAAGGAAACAGGAGGAAGGACTTGTCAGGAGGTAGAGAAATAGATTTAGTTGGAGACAGTAGAACTCCTTAAATTCAAGAGCTGCCTCTTTGAAATACAACTGAAAAGATGCATCCTGCAACGGGACACAGTGGTTCATATCTGTAATTCCAGCACTTGGGAGTCTGAAGCAGGAGGGGCATGGTTCCAGGTCAGCCTGGGCCACACAGTGAGACTCAAGTCACAAAAACAACAAACAAACCAACTTTCCCAGGTCTTGGGTGGGAGTATGGTTCAGCGGTCAGTACAGGCCTAACAGGTACAAGGCCCTGGATTCCACTGAGAGACAGAGAGAGCACCTATCCCTAGCAATTCAAAGCACAAAAGGCAAGTAAGACGGAGGGGGAAAGTGGGGGAGGGGGAAGCTTTTTACAAACCCTGCTATGTAACTTTACATGTCTGAAAGCCCTTTGAGCTGGCAACTTTCTAGAAAATACAAATAATCAGAACAGACTAACCATGTTTAGAACTTGAATAGACTGCTAAGTGCAATGCTTGTTAAGGAAGTTGACAGTCACCTGAGCCTTGCAAGGAAACAAAGGCAGACCAGGCTGGAGGTTCCTAAGATGTATTATTTTATGCCTTTGAGAGTCAGAGTTTTGTATGATACTTAAACCACTCAGAGCCAGACAAGTGGTGCATGCCTTTGATCCCAGCACTCTGGAGGCAGAGGCAAGCTGATCTCTATGAGTTACATAGTAAGCCCAGAACATCCAGGGCTAAATGAAGAGATGCTATGCCTGCTCCCAGAACAAAAACTAACTAACTAAACAAACAAACTACTCCGACTATGCAATCCTTCAGGAAAAACTTTCCTGCTCATCCTATGAAGCTAACAGAGCCAAGAACTCCAGAAGAGACCAACATCTGTGAAATGGAAATGTGAGACGCCTATAAGCATAGGTGGAAAATGCACCAGGAAACAGCATCAAATCAACAAAGTGAACTCGGTAACATTTTAAAACACCTGATTTAGCCGGATTTATCCCAGGGACAAATAAGCCCAGGAAGTTCATAAGTCAACACATTGATAAGCTCAGGAGGAAGATGGTTGATGGTTCGCCTAGATAAAGGAAAGCCGTGGTGAAACTGTGTATCCGTTCTCAGTGAGTAAAACTGTGGCAATGAGTGCAGGACTGGAGTGAGGACAGAGAGCAGCAGGCACCACAGGGCCAATGGCAGACTTAAGGAAACAGGACAGTGAGGCAAGCCCAGGATAACCAACTGCCACAGGAAATGTCACTTTGTGCCCTGGGCCTCAGCACTCTCAGGGACAACAGACAGGGGTGCTGTGCCCGCTTTCTTCCAGCCCTAGGCACCCCAGAGCCACCGCTGCCAGAGGCTGGAATCCTCAGCTGCCTCTACTGAGAAGCACAGCTGAAAAGATCAAGGGGCTTGAACAAAGACTTGGGCCAGCAGACAGGGGCAGGCAGCACAGCTGAGGGGCACCAGGAGGGAGCAAGCCCGTCAGACTTCCTTGAACTCTAGACTGCACACTCCCAGCTACATTTCACACCATCCTTGCAGACTACAGACTCTACGGGGGCTAATTATGCCCCCACCCCACCCCAGCCCTTAATGCCATGGTCCTATCAGCTGCAAGGCCTCTTTGTTGTACCATCAAAGCCCACCAAGACACCTCTCTCTCATCTTCTACTGTCTCTTACTAGAGTCTAAGCTCCCTGACTATGCTCCCTGGATGACCCTGTCATAGCCAGTACTGTCCTTGACCCTCCCCTGTGAAGCATCCAATGATGGCCTGACAGTCCCAGACATAGTCTTCCAAGACCCTGGGGCAATTGTCATGCTCGTCTCTGGTGTTCCCAAAAGCCCAACCTCCCACGAAGGTGGCTTCCCCACCCAGGCCTGTCTTCCGTAAATGTTCCCATCCACTTAGCTCTTTCTCACTCTTCCCCCAGCGGGGTCCTTACATCTCCATGGCTAGCTCTGAACACCCTGCCAAAGGCACAAACATCACCCCACACTGGTAGTCAGCTCGCTAGGCATGAGTGTGCCACACATCTGTGGGGAGACCGGGGCAGGCCATGTAGCCCCCTGTTGGTCAATAGAATGATGTGTGTCACCAAGCTAGAGCACTGAGGTGCCAATGCTGGGTCCCTCCCTGTCCTATGACCCTGTCAACCTGTTCCTCAGCAAGAAGAGGGTGGCACAGCAGAGGTGACCCAGGATGGATATTAGCAGAGGAACAGCACCTGGGCTGTACGCCAGTGAAGCTGAGCATTGGTTTGCCTCCGCATGATACCCAGAAGCATCCTTCCTGATGTACTCCTGCTCTGGGCTACTCCGCTGCGTTCATCTTTAGTCCTTACTGCCATGTAACATGTTCTGTATATTATTCACTGCGGTGGTTCTCAACCTTCCTAATGCTGCGACCCTTTAATACAGTTCCTCGTGTTGTGGTGAGCCCCAACCATAAAATTTATTTCGTTGATACTTCATAACTATAATTTTGCTGATGTTATAAATTGTAATGTAAATATTTGATATGCAGGCTATCTGAGAGAAAACCCCTTCGAAAGGATCATTTAACCCCGAGGGGTCTTGACCCACAGGTTAAGAACCAATGACTTGGGGCTGGAGAGATGGCTCAGCGGTTAAGAGCACTGACTGCTCTTAGGGGGTTTTGAGTTCAATTCCCAGCAACCACGCGGTGGCTCACAACCATCTGTAATGGGATCTGGTGCCCTCTTCTGGTGTGTCTGAAGACAGCTACAGTGCACTTACATATAATAAATAAATAAATCTTTGGGCCGGAGCAAGCGGACCGGAGTGAGACGGAAAAAAAGAAAAAGAAAAGAAAAAACCACCAGACGAGCTCCGTGAGGATAAGAGCTGTGGCCTGCTTAGTTCCCAGCAAACCACAGCGCCAGCGCATGTGTGCTTAATAAATGTGTGATGGATGTCCTGCATCTTCAGTCCGTTAGTGTTGGCTCCCCATCTCCGCTCTTCCACATCACTGATCTGCACTGGGCCTGGTCTAGGCAGGTCTGTGTACTGCTCCAGAATCCCACTGCCCATCATGGCTCTAAAGAGGCTTCCACGAAACAGCAAGGGAGGTGCAGTGGTGGCTCAGGTTCCGGGTTAATTTTAGGGAAATTCTCAGCCTTCCTCATACTGGGCACTCTTCTCTTTAAACACATGACATTTGAGAATGCACAGGCACAGCCTTGCCCCCACACCTGCCTCCTCTTAACGGCTCTCACTTGGCTTCCCATATATAAACACGTCCTTCTCTCCCGCCCACACATCGCACATACAAGCACACACCTCCCACATGATCAACCACTCCATCACAGACCGCCCCCACTCTAAGCACTTATGGAGTAAACAGTGGTGCTGAGCCCAAGGGTAGGGAAAATCCCAGGATCGCCACTGTTCTTTACAAGTCTGCCCTGTCCAGGTAGCCTTTGCATTCCTCTGAGGCATCCTGACCCCGCTGCCGAACACCCCACCCCCAACCCCACCCCCACAGGTTTTCGAGCGGCGCTTTACATCAGAGTCTCTGGTGTCAGCAGAGGCTAGGAAGGCGGTAGGTGTACCTTGGGCGAGGCCCAAGTGGCGGCAGGTGTCCGAGTAGGGACAGGAGAGAGAGTTGCCCTGGCTGTCCTGGGCCAGTTCCCTCCTGGCCGCGCTTCCCAAGCTCCGGAGCACAGAAACCTTAACCTTGCCGTCCTGCTGTGGTCAAGACACTGCCCTGGAGTGCTCCTAACCCGCAGTCCCGCACTGCCACAGTCCTACCTGGGGCTCCAGAAACATCCTGGCTGCGGCTCCCGCTACCCGAACCGCAGGCGGTGGAGAAGCCCGACTACCCTCCGGGGCTGAGCCAGTGCTGCCCGAGCCCGGGGACTTCCCTCCCGTGACCCAGCCACCTCCCGTCGGGGCGGAGCTGGCGAGCCTCGTGAACAAGACCCTGGGAGGGGCACTAGCAAGGGACAGGGCGAGGCACAGTGAGGCGTGAGCACCCGTGGGGCTCATGGTGCTAGACTTGGGAATGGCGTAAGGGTCAAGGCTCTGGGCGGGGTGGGTTGTTTTGCTGGTGAAGTCCAGGGAGGGGCAGGGAGGGCCCCAGTCTCCTCGTGGAACACTACAGAGCTACCTCAGGTGCTCAAGCAGCGCTTAGTTCAAATGCCTCCCCTGCAGGCACTCACTTCACACAGCTGTGGTCTGAAGTGTCTTGAATCCTCAGTCCTTCTATCTTCCCCAGAACCCCAGGGATAAAGCAGCTGCTGTCAGTGGAAGGACTAATCCGAGGAAGGGGTGTGCCTGGCGCGTGGCTCAGAGGATCTATCTTGCCCTAGACCCAGCACTAGGAAAGAATCCTTCTAGGTGCATCCCAGCGCTGCTCCAGCTCTTGAGAGTTTCGATGGCAGAGGTGGCTGAAATGAAGAATACCCTCTCAGGGGATCTGCTATTAAGTAAGCAGAAGCTGGAAGGGCAGAGAGAACTGGGCCAGGTTCTAGGAGTCAAAGCTGGTCACGTATGCCATACTGGGGAGCCCTCGGCTGGAACCACAGACAGCAGAGGCTGCCCAGGGGCCTAAGACAACGCTATGAGAGCACACAAGCAAGCCTCAGTGCCTGATAAAGACTGATGACCCAGACTTTAGTCAGTCTGTCCAGTCTGGTCAAGATGCCTATTGTCGCCATCCCACCTTGTCTGCTCTCTGCCCAGCTGCCTGGAGGAGCACACTTCTCTCCTGCCATCTCCCTTACCCTCTTTCTCCATCAGCTCTCTTAGAAAAAAGCTGCTTCTTGGGTAGTGAGTTCTATCTTGAGGCACTCTGAATGCTGGGCCTTGTCCCCTAGGGAGACTCCTAGGGGTGTCTGGAGACACCCATGCCCTCTGGGGCTCTGCCGTCCCTTACTTTTCTACCAGCTTGCACTGTAGCTGAACCACACCTTTCTTCTCCAGGCCTCAGAGCCTGGAGTATTCATTACCTCCCGGAGCAGCTCCACAGCCAGGCAGGGAGGAGGGTGCACAGCTTTCACACTGGTCCCTCTTCCAGACCTGGGTCTTGTTCCAGGGGATGCAAAGCTCACAGTGACCTCTGCTGGCGAATCCTGTCAAGACCCACCTAGACCCTCGGTGCTGGGCCCTTGTAAGGCTGGGGTCATTCCTTCCGATTGCTCTAATACCAAGAGAGGAAAAAACTGGAGTCCTGCTTCTGGGGAGGTACCTGTCCCTGCCTTCCTTACCCCTGTCCCTTGACCTTACAGGACACCTAAGTCCTAATAGGGTGATGGCATTTCTTCCACATGCACAGTCAACAATCCAGTTGCCACCTGCTCCAGAGCAAGCCTTCCCCACTGCCTCTCTGAATGTAACCATCCTCAGGAGAGAGGAGGACACTGGTGGCTGTGGAGCCCCTTGATGTCTTTCAGTACTGTACCAGAGTCACTTCCTGTAGCACTCACTCATAAATGTCATCAGCATTATCTGAGATGGTTAATGAAGTAGATTCCCCCACCCCCAGAGGAAAGAGAGCCTATCTAGCCTCATTTCTGGAAGACATGGATGAAGCTGTCTTTGTCACAAGTCTGAACTCAGCATTCATATATGCACCAATCCACCTCTTTCCCAGTGTCCAGGGACCTAGGGAAGCTGGCAGGCTAAAGGCTGACTTCTTTCAGATGTCCTGCTTAAAGCTATTCTACAGCAAGGGCTTGTGGTGCCTGATCTAAGACACCATTGTCCTTACTATGCTTAGCTCTGGAAAGTGAAGATGTGATGTGGTCTATAGACATCTGCTGGGGTTACTGGAAAAGCAAGACACTTGGGAGGATACTCCCTCCTTACTCCAGACAGTGGGGGCTGTACTTAACAGTCCTTGTCTATAAGAGACTACCGTGAAAGTGGTTGAACAAAAGACAGGGAAGCCTAGCAGTGATGACAGTGACCTGGGCCATCCTCATAAGCACAGGACAAATGCTAGGTTATAACATTTTGTCTGCTCTTTCAGACAAAAGTAAGGTCTGAGCACTCTGGCCTTAACTTGCAATGTCTCAGTGATGATCACAGTGAGAGCCCGGAGTCCTGGGGCACCGGGGTTCTGATGCTCTGTCCCTGCTAGGAGCTCAGCTCCTCTAACCTAGCTTAGCATGGAATGCTTCCCCAGGTGCAGGGCCACTCCCCTTTAGGAGTCTGTCTATATGTCATCTTCTCGATGGCATCTTTAAGAGGTCACCCTCTGTCCTGGCACACCTCCCTCACCACTGGATTTTCTCCTTGAGTTACTCAGCCCAGCATTACCCTTACACTTACTTACAAGAATCTGAGCACCATGAGAGGAAGATCTTTATCTGATCACTGCCCAATCAGTAACTGTAACATGCCTGTGTATAGGGGAATGGGGGAATCCATCTATGGAACACATATATGCATATGTTTGCCTGTTTGCAGATACAGATGTGGCTATGGAGTTGGATGTAAACTGTGGTGTGGATGTAGTGATCCTGATATGTAGATACAAACAGAAATAGAGGTGCAGATAGCACAATGGAATATGGATAAAGATATAGATCTGCATGTATAAAAATAGAAATTATGGGCAAAAATAGACATGGATAAAGAGATAAAGATAGAGATGGGATAGAGATGTGGATGCAGGTATAGACAGCCAGCCCAGGGCTCAAACCCATAATGTATAAAAACTTAGAAAGTCAAAAGAGTCAAAAGACCCTGTTTGTATATGATCAAAATTGTGGAGAGGTACTTTATGGTAGAGCAGCAAGCTTAAGTCATTGGAGTTTATTAGTCATCAGCCAGAGAGAAACTAAAACCACACTGTAAGAATCCTACACACCCACCAGACTGGTAAAAATGAAAAAAAAAAAAAAAACCAGAAAATGCCAAGTGCTAGAAAGAAAATGGCAAAACTGCCAGCTGCTGGTGGCAACATGGCCAGGGCATCCATGTGAGGGCAAGCTCCAGCTGAGTATCTGCAGATCTAAAAGCTCCACCCTGAGTATACAGACTTGGTAGAAACACTCACAGACTCACACCTAGAAGCTCATGAGCACTGTCTGCAATAGCTTCCAACTAAAACAACTGAGGCATTCTCTACAGAGGACATTTCAAAACAGGCACAAACCAAATCACTTCATTACCATCTAGCCATCACCTCAGAAGGCTCCTAAGGGAAAACTATACACAAAGGAAGAAGGACAGTTTCAATCATAAGGCACAAGAAGGAAAAGCAAGAGGAGAGAACAAAGGAAGGCAAAGGGTCTATCAGGTCCAAGACAGTGAACTAGCAGAAAACTGGAGAGAAAGAAAATAGTAAACAAGTATCCAATCGATTTGATAAATAACCAACAAGGTCACGGAGATTCAGGCTGGGAAATGGCTCAGTGAATAAAGTGCTTACTGAGAAATCCCTGGCACCTATGTAAAAGCTGAGGTAGCAGTGCTTGTGGATGAAGACACTCAAAACTGACATCTGACCCCTTTATGTGCACACACAAATGAGCACATCCATGTGTGTGCACGCACACACACACACACACACACATCTACAGGGATTACTGGACATATTATAATAATACCCTTAGATATAAATGATCATAATTCACCAACACTACAGAAATGTAGAGTAGGTGGCCAGATTAAGGAGTGGGGAGTGGGGGTGGGATGGATCCAATTATCTTTCATTTCCGAAAAACACACCTCACTGGCAAAGCCAACACAGATCGAGAGATACAGAGTGTCAAACCATAAGTGAATAGAAGCTTAAAACAAACATTGTGCAGTTATGGACAGTTGATAAAGTAGATTTAAAATCAAAATTGATAAGAAGAGATTGAAAAAATAAAAAGTCACTACCTGCTAATAAATAAAATAACTCATCAAGAAAATATAATAGTAAATACATATACTCCAAACCAGGCTCCCAGTTTTATAAACCACTAATGGACATAAAAATTAGATAGTGGATGTTTTCAATACCTCATCCTACTAATCTCTAGATAAGTATCTCCCACTTGAACAGATGCATCCACATAAATTCAAAAATAGAGGGAGGGAGACCAAATTAATACAATTGAATACCAAAAAAAAAAAAAAAAGTGGAGACTGCAACAGATCCCAATGAAATCCAGAGAATAATTAGAGAATACTCCGAAAATCTATTTTTTAAAAGCTAGAAGAGATAGATGTATTCCTACATGCACATGATCTACTTCTTAAATCAAGAGGTATAAAACAACTTAGAAGTAGTAATAGAGGCACCCGACAAAGCAAAGCCCAGGACTGGATAAATTCAGAGACAGAGACAGAGACAGAGAGAGTCAAAATGAGTATCTCTCAAACTGTTTCATAAAACAGAAAAGGAAGGAATCTGTCAAACTCAGTATATGAAGCCAGCTTTCCCCTAACACCAAAACCAGGTCAGTACATAGCAAAAAAAAAAAGAAAGAAAGAAAGAAAGAAAGAAAGAAAGAAAGAAAGAAAGAAGGAAGGAAGGAAGGAAGGAAGGAAGGAAGGAAGGAAGGAAAGAAAGAAAGAGAAAATGACCGCGATGAACATAGGTACAAACGGCATTAGTTAAATTCTTGCAAACTGAATCCAGGAACACATTAGTAAGACCACTGGCTTCCCTCCAGAGAAGCCAGGCTGGTTTGACGTCCATGAATAAGTAAGGGCAAGGCTGTGCTCTTTGTTTAATACAAGGACAGAAATCACACGATCATCTCAGTGTAGAGAAGGCCTTCAGTGAGTTCAACATCCCTTAATTGTGATGATGATGAGGAAGAGGGGGAGGGGGAGGGGGAGAGGGAGGAGAGGGAGGAGAGGGAGGAGAGGGGGGAGGAGGAGGAGGAGGAGGAGGAGAAGACCTGAAGAAATGTGGAATAGAACATACCCAAGCACAGTAAAAGCTATAGGTGACATAATAAATAGGGAGAAACTAAAAGCATTTCTTCTAAATTCTGGAAGAAGTCAAGGCTGCCTGCTTTCTCCACATTTATTAAATATAATACAGTATTGCTCAAAATCTAAAGCAACAAAACAGAAGAAGAGAGATATCAGTAGGAAAGGGAGAATTTAAATTATCCCTGTTTGTAGACACCTTGATCCTGCATTGAAAGGACTCTGAAGACTCCAGTGGAAAACTCCTGGAACTGTAAACAGGAAATTAGCAGCACACAGACGCAATATGCCAAAGCTAGTAGCCTCTCCACCTGCCAATAGCTGAGAAAGAAATTAGGGGAAAATCCATTATCAAGAGTTTCAAAGTGAAAACAAAAACAAACAAAGAAACAAAAAGACCCATCTAGGAATAAATCTAACAAAGGAAGTGAAGACATCTACAATTACGTTGTAAGACACTAGAGAGAGAGGCTGGAGAAGATATCAATGGTGGGAAGACCTCCTATACTCTTAGATTAGAAATTAATATTATGAAAATGGCCATATTACCAAAAGCAGTCTACACAACCAATATACCCCCATCGAAATCCCAATTATATTTTTCCCAGTGTTAAAAAAATCCCCAAATTCAAATTTCCATACAGAAGACCCCCAAAGAGCCAAAGCAATCCTTAGCAGAAAGAGCAATGCTGTGAGCATCACAATATCTGATCTCAAACTGCACCACAGAGCCACAGTCACAAAAAAACGGTGTTGTGCTGGCACAAAGCCAGATGCAGGCAGCCCAACAGAATAGAGTGGAAGACCCAGAAATGAACACGTAGCAACAGCCCCCCATTTCTGGCAAAGAAGGGTATCACACAGTGGAGAATGTGTGGAGAAAAGGTAACATCTCTGACAATGCTGCTGGGAGAGCGGAGTCTTCACATGCAGAGAAGTGACACTTCAACCTGCACCCCTCACCCCACACAAAAATTAGTCAAAAACAGATCCTGTGCCTTAAGATAAGACCTGAAACTCTGAACCTAAAAGGGGGAAATACAGGTGCAACATTTCATCATGTAGCCAAGGAGCTTTTGAAATAAAGTCTCTAATACTATAGGAAGTAACCCCAAGAATCAACAATTGAAATTACACAAAATCAGAAAGCTTTTACAAGGAAAGGAACAATTACCAGAGTGAAAGTAGCAGATTACAGAAAGGGGCAAAATATTCTCAACTATACATCAGGCAAGTGCTTGGTTGGTATGGAGAATATATACAGATTTGTAAAAACTAAACTCCAGACAACATCCTAAGTTATCTCATCAATAAATGGGCTATTGAGCTCAATAGCTCTCAAAATCAGAATACAGGGACTGGGAAGATGCCTGCCTGAAAGCATGAGGCCCAGTGCCCACATAAGAGCCAGGTTACATATACCTGTAACCTCCATACTGTGGTGGCAGAGACAAGTGGATCCCTGCATTGCTAGCCAGTGAGCTTCAGGTTCAGTGAGAGACTACCTCAAAGGATAAGGTGGGCAGCCTTGAGGAAGACATCTCATGTTAACCTCTGCTCCTGCATGTATGTACACATACATACACATGTGCACAAGTCCACACTAACAAGTACACGTTATACACACATATCATCACATATAAGATCAGACAGAGAGAGAGAGAGAGAGAGAGAGAGAGAGAGAGAGAGAAAGTAGAATTAGAATAACAAACCAGAAGGAGAATGCAAGCAAAACAGCAAGCACCAAAAAATCAGACGAGGGGCTAGATGGATGGCACAGCAGATAAGAGCACTGGCTGCTCTTCCAGAGGACTCAGGTTTGATTCTCAGCACCCACATGGCAGCTCAGTTACCATCTGTAACTCCAGTCCCAAGGGATCTGACGCCATCTTCTGACCTCTGTGGGCACTGCATGTATACAGTATACAGACACACATGCAGTCAAAACACCTGTATACACAAAATAATTAAAAATTTTAAAATTAAAGCAAAATCAAGTGACAGGCCTGGAGAGATGGCTCAGTGGTTAAAATCACTTTCTGCTCTTGCAAAAGATGCAGGTTCAGGCCGCACATGGTGGTTTACAAACAGTTCCAGGTGATCCAACATCTTCTGACTTCTACAGGCACCAGGCACTCACATGTAGGCACTCATACACACACGTAAGATTATTAAAGAAGGAGGAGAAGGAGGAGGAAGACAAGGAAGAGGAGGAGGAAGAGGAGGAGGAGGAGGAAGAGAAAGAGGAGGAGGAAGAGGAAGAGGAGGAAGAGGAGGAGAAAATTCAAACAGCAACAAATACTGGTGGGGATGTGGAAAGAGATTACATAAAAAGTCTCTAATGTTGAAAACTGGTACAACCACTGTGAAAATCAGTATGGAGATTTTTCAAAAAGCTAATACGGAACTACCATAAGAGCCGGCTATACCACTTTTAGAATAAATATTTGAAATATTCCATGTCAACACACCACAGAGACATTCACACATCCTTGCTTATTGCTGCTTTATTCACAGTACCCAAGAAACGGAGCCAACTTAGATATCTGTCAATAAATGGTAAGGAAAATTTGACAGAATACAGTTACAGAATACAATTTTGTTCTACTATAAAGAAAAGGGAAGTCTGAGGAAAGCGGGTGGAACTGGGTATCATTAAGCCAAACAGAAGAAGCCAGATTCAGGATGACATGCTTCATGTTTTCCCTCATATGTGGATCCCCAAACAGAGAGAGGGAGAGAGAGAGAGAGAGAGAGAGAGCGCATATGTGTGTGCATGATGTGAGGGTGTGTGTCTGTGAGAGAGAATGTATCTGAGTGAGTGTGTGTGAGTTTCTGTGTGTGTGCACATGTGTTCATGTGAAGGTATATATATATATATATATATATATATATATATATATACACACACAGAGAGAGAGAGAGAGAGTGTGTATCTGTGAGTGTGTGCGTGAGTGTGTGTGTTCATAAAAGGTTTTACATGTGTGGAGACTGAAGTCAGTGTCAGGCATTATTTCTTGGGTGCTGTCCTCTTTGTTTTTGAGTAAGGGTCTCTCACGTGGCCCCAAACTCACAGATTAGACCAAGCCAGCTGGCCAATGAGCCCCTTGGAGATCCTCAGTGCTGTGTTACAAGCACACACCACCATGCCCACCACCACGCCCAGCTTTCCTACACAGAATTTTGAAACCAAACTTGGCCCTTCACACTTGGGTGGTAAGCACTTCACTGACTGAGATATTGCCCACGGCCCACTTTTTTTTTTTTTTTAAAGAATTTCATACATTAATATGTACTTATATAATTCACATCCCTTCCTCTTCCCTTCCAGCTCCCCGAAGCCCCCCTCCCCAATTCATGACCTTTTCTTTATTGTCGTTACACACACTGAACTGGGTGTGGTGATACATGCTTGTAGCACAGCACATATTAGTCTTGTTCGTATGTACTTATGTTTAGGGCTGCCCATTTCGGGTTGGATTGGGCTTGGAGGAGAACCCATCACAGAGCTTGTCCCTAGAGGAAACTGATTCTCTTTCTCTCAGCAGCTGTTGGTTGTCTGTGGTGCATCATCTAGAGGTGGGTATTGTGAAATTCTCTGCATTCATGTTGGCATGTTGACTGCCATGGTCATCATGCAGGTCTTGTTTGGGCTACCAAATTATTGGGTTTTATGGTACTGCATCTTGTCTCCTCTAGAAGAGATAATTATCTGATGCCCTGGTCCTCAGGCACTTAGACTCTTTCTATCCTCTCCTCTGTAATGTTCCCTGAACCTAAGGTGTAGGAGCCACAATGTAAATGTACCAGTTGGGGCTGGACGCTGCCCCACCCCTGTCAACTATGCTCTGCATTTTGACCAGCTGTGGATGCTGTAAGCCTCAGTCTGGTGAAAAAGGAAGCTTCTTTGATGAAGGGTGAGACTTATACTTACCTGGCTGGGCAGGTGCACAAGCTTCCTGGCCCCAGGTGGACCAGGCCTGCAGGGACAGCATAATCCTTGAGGACTTCCATTCCTTCTTGTTTGGGACAGGGACAGGGATAGGGACTCATTATGCAGCCACTCTTGACCCTCCTACGTCAGCCTCCTGAGTCCAGGGATCACACCCATGTGCCACTGAGCCTAGATCTAACAATTCTTTATACACTAAAATTATCTGAAAATAAATAAGTAAAGGAGAAAGCAGGCCACAGTGGCCCATCACAGTAGTAAATCTTTATGACTTTAGGTTAGGCAGTGTTTTCTTAGATATGGCACCCAAACCATAAGTAACAAAACAAACAAAAACAACAACGACAAACAGGTGAGTTGAACCTTATCTCAAAGGACACTATTTAAAATTGACATGGTGGCATGTGCCTGTAATTCCAGCACTCTGTGGCAAGAGAATTACAGGTTTGAGGCCATCCTTGGATACATAGTGAAATCCTGTTGAGAGAGAGAGAGAGAGAGAGAGAGAGAGAGAGAGAGAGAGACAGACAGAGGGAGGAAGAAGGAAGGAAGAAAGAAGGAAGGGAAGGAGGGAGGGAGGGAGGTACAGAAGGAGGAGATGGGGGAACAGGAGAGAAAGGAAGGAATGGAAAGATGAGAGGAACAGAGTGGGGAGAAACGATGGGAGAAGATATTTGCATAGCCCATAAGCCGTAAAGCTCTAATATCCAGAATATAAAAAGAACTCTTAGAATTCAATGACAGTGTTAAGAGGAAAACTCATAGCTCTGAATGCCTCCAAAAAGAAACTGGAGAGAGCATACACTAACAGCTTAACAGCACATCTGAAAGTTCTAGAACAAAAAGAAGCTAATACACCCAAGAGGAATAGAAGGCAGGAAATAATCAAATTAAGGGCTGAAATCAACCAAGTGGAAACTAAAAGAACTATACAAAGAATCAACAAAACCAAGAGCTGGTTCTTTGAGAAAATCAACAAGATAGATAAACCCTTAGCCAGACTAACCAGAGGGCACAGAGACAGCATCCAAATTAACAAAATTAGAAATGAAAACGGAGATATAACAACAGACTCTGAGGAAATTAAAAAAATCATCAGATCCTACTACAAAAGCCTTATGCAACTAAATTGGAAAATCTGGAGGAAATGGACAAGTTTCTAGACAGATACCAATGACCAAAGTTAAATCAGGATCAGATAAACCATCTAAACAGTCCCATAACCCTTAAAGAAATAGAAGCAGTCATTAAAAGTCTCCCAACCAAAAAAAGCCCAGGACCAGATGGGTTCAGTGCAGAATTCTATCAGACCTTCAAAGAAGACCTAATACCAAAACTTTTCAAGCTATTCCATAAAATAGAAACAGAAGGAACACTACCCAACACATTCTATGAGGCCACAGTTACACTGATACCAAAGCCCCACAAAGACCCAACAATAAAAGAAAACTTCAGACCAATTTCCCTTATGAATATCGATGCAAAAATACTCAATAAAATTCTTGCAAACCGAATCCATGAACACATCAAAACGATCATTCACCATGATCAAGTAGGCTTCATCCCAGGGATGCAGGGATGGTTCAATACCCAGAAATCCATCAATGTAATCCACTTACATAAACAAACTCAAAGAAAAAAAACCACATGGTCACTTCATTAGATGCTGAAAAAGCATTTGACAAAATCCAACATCCCTTCAGGATAAAAGTCTTGGAAAGATCAGGAATTCAAGGAGCATACCTAAACTTAGTAAAAGCAGTATACAGCAAACCAGTGGCCAATATCAAACTAAATGGAGAGAAACTTGAAGCAATCCCACTAAAATCAGGGACTAGACAAGGGTGCCCTCTCTCTCCCTACCCATTCAATATAGTACTTGAAGTTCTAGCTAGAGCAATCAGGCAACAAAAGGAAGTCAAAGGGATACAAATGGGAAAGGAAGAAATCAAAATATCACTATTTGCAGATGATATGATGGTATACTTAAGTGACCCGAAAAACTCCACCAGAGATCTGCTACAGTTGATAAACAACTTCAGCAAAGTGGCTGGATACAAAATTAACTCAAGCAAATCAATAGCCTTCCTATACTCGAAGGAGAAACAGGTTGAGAAAGAAATTAGGGAAATGACATCCTTCACAATTGTCACAAACAATATAAATTATCTTGATGTGACTCTAACCAAACAAGTGAAAGATCTGTATGACAAGAACTTCAAGTCTCTGAAGAAAGAAATTGAAGAAGACCTCAGAAGATGGAAAGATCTCCCACGCTCATGGATTGGCAGGATTAACATAATTAAAATGGCCATCCTGCCAAAAGCAATCTACAGATTCAATGCTATCCCCATCAAAATCCCAACTCAATTCTTCATAGACCTAGAAAGAGCAATTCTCAAATTCATATGGAATAACAAAAACCCAGGATAGCAAAAACTATCCTCAACAATAAAAGGTCTTCTGGGGGAATCAGCCTCCCTGACCTCAAGCTGTACTACAGAGCAGTAGTGATACTGCTCTGTATTGGTACAGTGACAGGCAGGTAGATCAATGGAAGAGAATCTAAGACCCAGAAATGAACCCACACACATATGGTCACTTGATCTTTGACAAAGGAGCTAAAACCATACAGTGGGAAAAAGCATCTTCAACAAATGGTGCTGGATCAACTGGACGTCTACATGTAGACGATTGCGAATTGATCCATTCCTATCTCCCTGCACAAAGCTCAAGTCCAAGTGGATCAAGGACCTTTACATAAAACCAGATACACTGAATCTAATAGAAGAGAAAGTAGGGAAGAGTCTCGAACACTTGGGCACAGGGGAAATGTTCTTGAACAGAACACCAATGGCTTGTGCTCTAAGATCAAGAATTGACAGATGGGACCTCATAAAATTACAAAGCTTCTGTAAGGCAAAGGACACTGTAAATAGGGCAAAATGGCAACCTACAGATTGGGAAAAGATCTTTACCAATCCTACATCTGATAGAGGGCTAATATCCAATGTATACAAAGAACTCAAAAAGCTAGACTCCAGAGATCCAAATAACCCTATTTAAAAATGGGGAAGTGAGCTAAACAGAGAATTCTCAACTGAGGAAACTCGAATGGCCAAGAAGCACCTATAGAAATGTTCAACATCCTTAGTCATCAGGGAAATGCAAATCAAAACAAGCCTGAGATTTCACCTCACACCAGTCAGAATGGCTAAGATCAAAAACTCAGGTGACAGCAGATATTGGCAAGGATGTGGAGAAAGAGGAACACTCCTCCATTGCTGGTGGGAATGCAAGTTGATACAACCTCTCTGGAAATCAGTTTGGCGAACCCTCAGAAAAATGAACATAATACTACCTGAGGACCCAGCTATTCCACTCCTGGGCATATACCCAGAAGATGCTCCAACATGTAATAAAGACACATGTTCCAGTATGTTCATAGCAGCCATATTTATAATAGCCAGAAGCTGGAAACAACCCAGATGTCCCTCCACAGAGGAATGGATACAGAAAATGTGGTACATTTACACAATGGAATACTACTCAGCTATTAAAAACCATGACTTCATGAAATTCGCAGACAAATGGATGGAACTTGAAAATATCATCCTGAGCGAGGTAACGCAGTCACAAAAGAATGAACATGGTATGTACTCACTTTAAGTGGTTATTAGCCCAAAAGTTCGAAATACCCAAGAGTCACTTCGCAGCAACAGTAGTACTGAGTATGAGGTCCCAGATGGAGGGCTTGGAGAAAGGACTGAAGGATCTGAGGGAGTGTGCAGCCCCAGGGAGGTAGCAACAGTGGCAACTGGCCTGAACCCCCCATACTCCTGGAGACTGATCCACCAACCAAAGAATACACATGGAGGGACCCATGGTGCTGGCCACATATGAGGCAGAGGAGGGTCTTGTTAGTCACCAGGGTGAGGAGAGGCCCTTGGGCTTGAGGGTGTTAGATCCTCCAGTATAGGAGAATGCCAAGGAAGGAAGACGAGAGTGGGTGGGTGGGAGAATACCCCCATAGTGGCAGGGGGAGGGGAGAGGGAATGGGGAGGTTCCAAAGGGGAGATCTGGAAAGGAGGGAAACATTTGAAATGTAAATAAAATATGAAAATAAAAAAAAAAAGAATTCAATGACAGGAGCTAGGTGTCCAACGACAGAACAGATTATTTTAATGCACATATGTACACAGCGGATTGTTTTCAGACATAAAGGAAAAGGCAGTCACTTGGTTTGCAGGAAAATGGATGCAACTGAAGAAATCATATTAAGCTAATTAAGCCAATCCCAGAGAAACAAACACACACTCTGTTGTTTGTTGTTTCTAGATTTTCTATAGCGACACAAAATCTTGTGTGTGCATATGGCATGAAAGTAGAAGCAAAAATCATCCAGAGAACAAAGTGGGCTGCAGGAGGGCCAGGGAGGATAGTCTACACAAACTATACATGCCTGTGTGGAATGCCCTGTGTGACACAATACCGTGCAAAATAAATATGCACAATGGAAACTTTTAATTATACTAAAAATAGTTTAATGATAGACATCATCATTAAAAATGGGAAACAGAGTTGAAAGTCTATTTCTCCAAAGAGAGTACACTCGTGCCTGATAAATGCCTGAAAATGCTTGAGTAGCATTAATTGTCAGTAAAATATAAAACCAAGCCACAACAAGGCAGTAGCTCACAACCGCTGAGACAGGTATTGTCAAGAGACAGATATCGATGGTGCTGACACGCATATATTGAGGTTGTGCAATCGCTTTGCAAAACAGACTGCTAGTTCTTTACACCATTAAACGGTTATTACAGGACTTGGCAAGTCCATGTCTACATATACATCCAAGACATTTGAGCACATGCCCACACAAACACTTGTGTACAGATGGTGGGGGTTGCTGGATATGAGAACGGGCAGTGGCTGCTAATGGAGACAGGGTTTCTTTTTGATAATAAAAGTGTTCTGGAGCATGTTGATAATTCCACAGTCTGCAGATATCCTAAAAGTCACTGAATTAGCCATTTAAAAGATTTATGATATACAAGTATGGATCCGAATCAACTGATGCCTGATGGTGCACTCCCAGGATAGAACCCAAGACCCCTCACCTTCTCCATAGACTAATTGCTGGTGGGAATGCAAGCTGATACAACCTCTCTGGAAATCAGTTTGGCGAACCCTCAGAAAAATGAACATAATACTATCTGAGGACCCAGCTATTCCACTCCTGGGCATATACCCAGAAGATGCTCCAATATGTAATAAAGACACATGCTCCACTATGTTCATAGCAGCCATATTTATAATAGCCAGAAGCTGGAAACAACCCAGATGTCCCTCCACAGAGGAATGGATACAGAAAATGTGGTACATTTACACAATGGAATACTACTCAGCTATTAAAAACCATGACTTCATGAAATTCGCAGACAAATGGATGGAACTTGAAAATATCATCCTGAGCGAGGTAACACAGTCACAAAAGAATGAACATGGTATGTACTCACTGTTAAGCGGTTATTAGCCCAAAAGTTCGAAATACCCAAGAGTCACTTCACAGCAACAGTAGGGCTGAGTGTGAGGTCCCAGATGGAGGACTTGCAGAAGGGGCTGAAGGAACTGAGGGAGTTTGCATCCCCAGGGAGGTAGCAACAGTGGCAACTGGCCTGACCCCCCCACCCCCCGTACTCCTGGAGACTGATCCACCAACCCAAGAATACACATGGAGGGACCCATGGTGCTGGCCACATATGAGGCAGAGGAGGGTCTTGTTAGCCATCAGGGACAGGAGAGGCCCTTGGGCCTGAGGGTGTTAGATCCCCCAGTATAGGAAAATACCAAGGAGGGAAGACGAGAGTGGGTGGGTGGGGGAATACCCCCATAGTGGCAGGGGAGGGGAGGAAATGGGGAGGTTCCAAAGGGGGATCATTCCAAAGGTGGAAACATTTGAAATGTAAATGAAGTATGAAAAATAAATTTAAAAAATATTAATAAAAAAAGAAATAAAAAAAAAAATGTTTCTCCAGGGGCTTCACCTTTATTCAACTGGCTTGTGGAAGTATTGTTGTTTTTGCTGCTGCTGCTGCTGCTGCTGCTGCTGCTGCTGCTGCTGCTGCTG
>JADRCH010000155.1:1421349-1448849 GCA_019843965.1 Rhynchomys soricoides | reverse complement strand
AGCTTAAATAGTCTAAAAGGAAAGGTTGTTAGTCCCTGCTCCTAGTGGATGCTCCAAGAGATGGTAAGACTCATCAGGACAAACTTACATTGCCCAGACAAAGATGTAGGACACCATGACCTTCACTCAATTTAACACATATAGCACCGACCTGCAGCCAACATAGACAGGCCCACTATTGTTTTAACATAAATATTTTATGGTTAAATTTCCTCTTCTAAATCTCTTCCTCCTCCTGGAAGCCATCTTGGAGAGACCTCAGCTATCCAACAACTATCAAATGCCTGAGAGTAGATCCTGGATCCATCACTCTCAAGATCAGCCTTGGGCTGATTGATACTATATGGGCTTTCCTGGAAAATGGTCACCCTACTCTGGGCTACTGTAGTGTCTCCTGGCATTCCCCTCTCCACTCTGCCACCTCCAGTCCCTCTGCTCCTGCATATGGTCCTACATATGAAACACTAGATGGACTGCCTGCCTGCCAGAATTTTACTGAAATCCTCAGATCTTGCCCAAAAGCCCACCCATTAAGTGTTTCTCTCTGTCTCTATCTCTTTCTCTGTGTCTGTCTGTATCTGTCTCTCTGTCTCTGTCTGTGTCTCTGTCTCTGTGTCTCTGTCTCTCTCTCTCTCTCTGTCTCTCTCTCTGTCTCTCTCTCTCTCTCTCTCTCTGTCTCTCTCTCTCTCTCTCTCTCTCTCTGTCTCTCTCTGTCTCTCTCTCTCACCCCTAGACTCCAACCTCCTTTCAGTATGAGCAGCTAGAGCAGCCATTGCTTCTCCCCTGACAGCAGTCAGTGTCAATCTCTGAGAGAGGGTGACGGGGCAGAGTTAGAGGGACACAGGTAGACAAAGAAAGCAAAAGTGAGCTCCCTGAGATGGTGCCTTCTTGATCCTGGAAGAAATTGTGAGGACAAACAGTGGGAAGGCATGGGGTTGATTTCTAAACAGGATCAATGGGAGAAAGGGGAGGACCCAGGGGTCCTAGAAAATATCTAAGCCAATGAGTATTTAGTGGACCTCCACCTTAGGCCTTTCCCATCCCAGGGAGCCATCTCCGTGGCTGGGGCTAGTTGACCACCTACATTACCATTACAGCAGGAAGAGGACGGGGAGTAACCAGGAAACAGAGACTGGAATCTGGTGGCCTTGGCAAAAGGCCTCACTAAACAAACATAGGCTCCAGAAAGAGGCCTATGGAGCCTTGCTGGCCAACTAGCCCCTCAACACCCTCCCTGAGCCTCTTATCACATCATACCAGGTGGTCCCTTCTCTGCCAAGTCCCAGGCCACTTCTGGTACAAGGCTCTTGGAAGAAACTTTATCAGCCTTCTGATGCCCTCAGCAGCCTCCCCACAAGCCCATCTAGGTGGGAGGCTAAGGGCTCCAAGACACCAGGAAGTTCCCAGTTGAGACTCTCTTAGTGCCCCTCTTCTCTGCTGTCAAGAACATAGCATGGGATCGGAGAGACTTCCTCAAAAACCCCTAGCTTGTTTCCTGTGCAAAACGGACATGGTGCAGCCTTGCCTCCCAGAGTTGGCATCAGCATATAAACATCGTTGCCCACACCTAGTTCCTATCCTAACCATTGGTCTGGAATCAGAGACTCCTCTGAGTGGACTAAGGTGGGCAGATTTGAACAGCTCCCAATGCTCCCTGTGTGCTCACAGCTCTATCTGCCACTCTGGAATGAGAAGACAGCCTGCCAGCTTGCCTCTTGGGTTCCTGAGGCCCCAGGGCCACAGAGAGAGCTGAAGCGCTGCAAGAAGGGCCAGGATGGCAGGGAAGGAGTCCACCTTGTCATTTCCTCCTCTCTCTGGCTCCAGCACAAAGCTGGGAAGGTCACCACCAGACTGAATTCTGTTTCTGTGGCTCTGAGACATTGGTCCCCATAGGAAGGGAGTGACTTAGGGGCTCAGCTGCCAGGGAGCAGGTATCAGGAAATGAGGTGTTAGAATGACAGAGAAGTCATTGCAGAATCCCACTGAAGCCTCTCGCCAGCTGAGAAGTGAGAATTCTAACACAATTAATATGTGCTATAAATGCTGCTGACACCAACTTAATACTCCTTTCGTATAGAGATTTATGTCAAAATATTGATGACCAGGCTTAAGCCTGCATGTATAGAACCCTGTGCAGGACCTCATTCTTCCCTAAATAATGCCTGGGAACCCCAAACAACACTGTAGTAAAGGTACCCTGCCCTCCTGTGCCCTGAGCACCCAGTGTAAGCTTCTCAGGAACCACCCAGTGATGAGACAGTAGCTTTTAAGTCCACCCAAATCCTGGATACAACTGTTCCAAGAACAATGAGCTGTGCCCCTCCCTCAGGGTCCATACCCACACTTGGGCACATCTTCCTTTCTCTGAGTACTTCCTTTTCTTCTATTACTTATGCTTACGCCTATATTAAAAGATCTTTAATAAAAATTTTCCAATCTTGCCTCATAAACTTCCTAGTCCTTTTTTTTTTTTTTTTTTTTTTTTTTTTTTTTGCAGTGTTGATGCCAAGAGTCCTGAAATGTCCTGAGTTGAGGTCCCTAAAATTTGAGGGGTATTCTTGAGGCTGGGGATGGCAGCAGTGGGGAGCTGTGCCTCCTTTACCTATACCTCAAAATGCTGGCAGAGGGGATGCAGTTGGAAGCTGAATCACCAGTCTGGGTGATAGAACATAGCGCGGCTGCAGGGTCTCAACTGATGAAGCAAGCACACGTGTTGCACGCATGGCTTGGGCGTGGCCCAGTGTCATGGTGACTTGATGGGACTTCAACTCAAACTCTAGAACCTGAAAGACTGAAACACCAAGAAGGCTAGGCTGACAGTGCCAGATTCTCAAGAGTCGAGCTCCGGCCAGGCCAGGCCAGGCCAGGAGAGCATGCCAGATGGGCTCTGTTGCTTCTTAGAATGGGACTGGAAGGCAGGGCACAGGAGTGGCCTTAGGAGTGGGCACAATGACCTCAAGAAGTCATTGGCCTCCCACAGAGGATTTTAACACAGATCAGTTAGCCACCCCAAGAATACAGTGATGCTATTTTCAGATTTCTTCACTGTTTATTATTATTATTATTATTATTATTATTATTATTATTATTATTACATCATTATCATTGTAATCTATATGTGGACGATGTGCATTATTTTGTTTGTTTTGTTTCATTTTGTGAGACAAGGTCTCACTACGTAGCTCTGGCTGTCCTAGAACTCACTATGTAGACCAGGCTGGCCACAAATTCACTGAGATCTGCCTTCCTCTACCTCTTAAGTGCTGGGATTAAAAGCTTGTGCCACCACACCTGGTTAGTATGTGCATTTCTGATGTATATGTATATATTTGTGTGTGTGTGTCTGTGTGTGTGTATACACACATTTGTGTGCATATGTGCCACAGCACACATATGGAAGTCAGATAACAACCTCTGGCATAAGAAGCCCTGAGTGGATGAAGTCTTAAGAGAATGTGTGTTGTTAACATGGGCACAGCCACGTCAACAGCCTTTAAGCCCCAGACCCATGTTCTAATTGTAAAGCCTTCCCTTCTGGTCCATGTAATAATATTGATAGTGTATGCAGAACTGTCAATCATAACTTTCTCCTCCCAGATATTTACAGGCTGAGGAGTGTTCCCTACAGAGACTGCTCCTCCCAAGATTTCTAAGCCTTTCTTCTTGATTCATCTGTATATAACAAACTGCTTCCTCATTCATTTGTATGTAATAGCCCTGCTCATCTATATGCAATAACCCTGCCTCTCTGTTCATGTATATGATAAACACACTGAGTTTCTGGGGTGCCATGGTTTCTCCATCAGAGACCCTAATGTACCTGAGTGCTGGAGGCCATGCAAGGAGGCAGCCCTTGGATGTTCGTCCTCTCCTACCACCTTGCTTGAGACAGAGTCTCTTCTTGGTTGTTACTGTGCATGCCAGGTTAGCTGGCTCACAAGCTTCTGGGGATTTTGTCATCTCTCCACCTTCTATCTTCAGAATAGGAACATAAATGCCCTCTATACAACCTGGCTTTATGTAGGTACTTGGAACCTGAATTCAGATCCTTGGGCTCCTCAGCAAGCACTTTGCTTGGTGAACTATCTCCCCAGCCCCTTAATTCTGGGGAAGACACTAAGAGTCAAACAAACAGCCACACTCATGAGACCAATGTGAAGAGGATGAGAAGGTGAGTGTGGTGCTGCACCTGGTGTGGGCAGCTCCTTAGAGCTGATCGTGCTTTGTCTGAGGCAATGTTGTACAGTGGTCCACTATGAGCTCCTAAGCCGCTGATCATCAGAAGCATGCACGGGCCCACAGACAAGCTCCTGTCCTCAGCCCACCCTGACAGGCCTGAGGCTCTGTAGGAGAGACAGGCATAGAACTGCTGGCTGTTGTCAGAAAAGGTTCTAGAAGAATCTTATTCTTGTCTAAATCTGAACCTCCAAGTCTTCAGAATAGTAGGCATCATAATACATGGAGTCTGTGAAAGCTCCACTGTCCCCAGAATCTTTAGAGGAGCGAGGGCCTAAAGCAGAGGTTGGGAGAGCATGGAAAGCAAGAGCCAGGAGGCACTGCATGCAGCATCCAGCACCCCTGCTGGACTCTACCATGGTATCCACAGGTCAACAGAACCAGGAAAGCCTAGGACAGGAGGGTCGGGTAGGAATTTTAGCCTGTGAGAAGCCAATAGGGTGACTTCACTCCAACTAGAAGATATGAAAGCCCAACCTTGTGAGCCAAAGAGCAGTCAGAACCAAGGGGAAAGGGGTACTCTGATGTGTCCCAGAATTGGGGATTCTGCGCCTGGGAGGTCCTGCTGGTCAACAATGCCAGATATACCTACAAATGCCCACAATACATCCAAGCATCAACCTGCTTCACCAGAGATACACAGGGCTACAGCATCGTATAGCACAGCCCAGATCCCCAAGCCTACACAGACAATGCTCTGCTGGAGTTTGGAGTCCCCGTGCTGCCAGCTCACTCTTCGTGCTCCCTTCAGGCCTCAGCCCAGGCCTTGGGAACCTGTACTGGGCAAGCTCCAGAGTAGAAATTCACCTTCCATCTGTACCTCGGTTCTGGCCTCAGCCCCATGTACAGCCTGTCTCTCCATGCCCTGGATCTGGTGTCTCCTGTGTCTGGAACTCTGAGAGTATGAGCCATCTGCAGACTAGGAAGTACTCCTTGTTATTCTCAGTAATAAATGGCACCTCTGGTGTCCATCATGGGCCTTCATCAACCCCTTCCTAGAGAGAGCTCATATCCTCAGGCAGGATGGCTAGAGTGTAACTCCATGTCCTACATAGGTCTCCCACCACACACCCTTCTCCCCCTCCCACATGTGTAAGCGTTTCTGTCACAGTGATACCTCTCTTTCTGGGGAAAACTTTCCCTGTGTCAGGTTACTCTCAACATACCAGGACTGGTGGGCAAACAGGTCAGGTGCTCTGATGGTCTGAATATGAATGGCCCTATAGGCTCATATGTTTGAACACTCTGTCTCCAACTTGTGGAACAGTTTGGGAAGGACTACGAGGTGTAGCCTTGCTGGAGGAGGTGTGTCACTGGGGGCAAACTCTGAAGTTTCAAATAGCCCACTCCATTTCCAGTCAGCTCTCTCTGCCTCTGGTGTAGTCATTGTGTCCTCCAGATGAAAGCTCTCAGCTACTGCTCCAGCACTATGCCTGCCTGCCTGCTGCCATGCTCCCTGCTGTGATGGTCATGGACTCTAACCACACAACAGTGAGCTCCAAATTAAATGCTTTCTTTTATAAGTAGTCTTGGTCATGGTGTCTTATCACAGCAATTTAAAAGTAACTAAGAAAGGTGGCCACCTTGCTGTTTCCAATTCCATGTTAGTGCTAGTAGATGGTCAGCCACAGTGCCAACGTCAGTAAACAGCACAGCACAGCAAACAAGCATGCTGAGTCTCCCCATACAAGAAGTCCAGCAGGAAGGATAAGGTGTGCCGGGAAGGTGACAAAGTAACTCAACAGGAAGGAATGTGCTGAGTGATGGAGACAATCAGAAATTGGAAAGATAGGGGGTCAGGGGACAAACCACACTTTGGAAAGCATTCAGCACTTATCCTGTTCTTCCTAGTTAAATGGTATCAAGGTAACCAAAACCGTCCTGTTGAAGAAGAAACATCATTCAGAGAAGAACATTTCAAAGGAACTGTTTGGAAGGAATGAGGAAGGACAGAACTAGAGGGGTTCCATCTTTCAGAGGAATATATATATATATGAAATCATTGGGAGGGTGCTTGTCTAGACTGTGCAAGGTTCTGGATTGGATCCCTAACTCTTGGGGGAGGGGCCTAGAATAGAAAGGCATCATTTTGTCCTTTATGTAACTCTGAACTCCTGCAGTGTTTGCTAATAGTTTCAACCATCAAAACAGACTGAGGACAGGAAACAAGAATCCATGGCCCACGTACTTGCGCCCACCATGAATGGGCCTGACATGCTAGATCCCACTGAAACACAGTGTGAAGGATTGAGAAGCATCACAGCATACCCTGGATGAAGTCATGTGAGTATCACAAAATGTAAACTGTAGTTTATGACAGACACCTATAGTCACAGCACTCTAGAGCCTGAGACAGAAATCTAACTGAAAGTTTGAGGTCACCCTGAGCTACAAAATGAGTTCCAGGCAAGCTGCAGCTTCTGTATGAGGACATGTCCTTTTTTTAAAAGGGGAGGAAGAACCAGGTGGTGGTGGCATACACCTTTAATCCCAGCACTTGGGAGGCAGAGGCAGGTGGATCTCTGAGTTTGAGACCAGGCTGGTCTACAGAGTAAGTTCCAGGACAGCCAGGGCTACACAAAGAAACCCTGTCTTGAAAGAGAGAGAGAGAGAGAGAGAGAGAGAGAGAGAGAGAGAGAGAGAGAAGGGGGTTAAGAAGAAAGAGGGAAAGACATACCCACACTGACTAGCAGATGCATTATAAGGGTACCATCTTGCAGAGGATAGATTAGATGGATGGATGGATGGATGGATAGATAGATAGATAGATAGATAGATAGATAGATAGATAGATAGAGCTGTATCAACATGGATAAGAATATGGATAGAGATAGAGATATCAGTGGTAGGTATCTTCATTATTGGACTTATCACTGTTGCCTAAGAGAATCAGTGCTGCGTTGTCTATAGACCTGGCACTTACCTTCTCTGAACAAGATGCCCGCCCAGTAGGAAGTGCTGAGGACCCCAGGAGCCATTGTCACCACCATCTTTGCCTATAGATCTATAACCAGACTTGCACCTCAGCAGATCCCTAGAGGGGACACATGAGGAGATCGCTGCTTCCTAAGAACTTCCTGGATTTTCTAATTCCAACAACCAGAGGTCTGGAGACTGTATACATGGGAGTGAGTTTTAAGACTATGTCTGTAGGTCACACTAGCTTGAAACTTACCATGTAGCCCAGAGTGACCTCAAACTGATGATCTTGGTCTACTGAGTGAGTTCCAGGATAGCGGGGTGGGGGTGGGGAATATCTTTGGCAAAAAGAAGAGAAGGAGGGGGCTAAAGAGATGGCTCAGTGGTTAAGAGCACTGACTGCTCTTCCAAAGGTCCTGAGTTCAAATCTCAGCAACCACATGGTGGCTCACAACCATCTACAATGTGATCTGATGCCCTCTTCTGGTGTGTCTGAAGACAGCTACAGTGTACTCATACACATAAAGTAAATAAATCTTTTTGAGAGAGAGAGAGAGAGAGAGAGAGAGAGAGAGAGAGAAGGAATGGAAGGAAGGGGAAAGGAGGGGGAAAGGAAACACTGTCTCAAAAAATAACGTGAAAAAAAGAAAGAGAAGACCCAAATTAATAAAATTAGAGATGAAAAGCAGGACCACGACAAATACTGATAAAATTCAGAAAATTGTAACGGCAATCCTTTAAGACATAGTCCATCCTAGCAGACTTGGCTTCCTTTTACGGCCTTCTTGGGCACAAGGCACGTGCCTGGTGCACAGACATACATGCAGGCAAAACTCCCATACACGTAAAACAAAAAGTAATAATGTAAAATTTTAATGAAAAAAAATAAGAAAGGAAAAAGTCAAACTCTCACTTTTTGTACCACTGTAAAGACTTGAAAGATGTCAAGTTGGTGGCTTCTGCCTCACCTCTATCTCCTCTGTGGTGTGGACAGAAGATGGATGAGACTTGGAAACTGACTCTTGGTTCTCACAAGGTTAACCAAGTGGCAACCTCAACAGCAGTTGCTGCACCAGATGTGATTTCCTCACTCGGGCTGATACCCAAATTTCCTTGTACTGGGTATGAAGCTACTGGTCTCCATGCCTATTCAGAAGGATCACAGGAAGCAATCTGCTTTCAGCTAGAAATGCCATCAGTATACTTCCATTGTTCTGTCTCAGGGGCGTGTACGCTTTCCATCCCTGGATCATAACTTAGTATACTGAGATCTTGAGCACCTTTCTCTTCCACCAGGTATCACACTGGGCAGGGAAAATGATGACATTGCATATACTAAACAAAAGGTAGTAACCACTCTGACGTTGCTAATAAAGCACACCAGAGGATAGAAAATAAATCCAACCAATATTCAAAAAAACCCCTACATCACAAAACCAAACAAGCATCTAAGAGTCTGCTGGATGGGGATGCAGGTTAAGTTGTTGGGCATAGGACCATCCACCACCAAAAAAGAAGCACAGTGCTTAGCCAGCATTGGACTTGGTAAGCAGCACATTTCTTATTTTGGATGTGTTACTCCAGCCCATATATACACCAAGTGACTCCAAAAGCTGCTAGTTTTGAATGAACCCTAGAACAGAAAAAAAATCTCTTCAACAGAT
This sequence comes from Rhynchomys soricoides, assembly GCA_019843965.1. Lineage (NCBI taxonomy): Eukaryota > Metazoa > Chordata > Mammalia > Rodentia > Muridae > Rhynchomys > Rhynchomys soricoides. The sequence continues at coordinate 1,440,030 of JADRCH010000155.1, read as the reverse complement.
CTAGGCTGCTGAGTAGGCAGTTTTGCCATTTGGCCGTCTGAACTGGAAGACCCAATGATTCTGTGTCAACAGCAGACCCAATGATTCAGTGTCAACAGCAGCTAGGAATGCTGTCTGGAGCCTCTAACAGGCTGTCATAGGTGAGTCACAGCAGAGATCCTAGGGATCTTGTATTAAGGCCCAGATGTCATCTGCAAACTACTCGCCCTTTGAAGATCAGCACTTGACTTCCTACTGAGCCTTAGTAGAAACTGAATACCACCGAATTACCATGAGACTCACCTGACCTAACACCCATAAAGTTGGACATACACAATAGCAATCAACCAACAAATAGAAATGGTATCCGCATGGCCAGCTCTATCAGGTCCCAGAGGTACAAATGATTTATACAAGGAGGTGGCTCAACTGTGTAGGTCACTACTCTTACTATTCATAGTGTGAAGTTTGATCCAAATTGTCAAATTGATAGGATTTAGAATCATCTAGAAAGCATACCTCTGGTGTGTATACAGGAGTGTTTTACCCAGGTGCGGTGACACACACCTTTAATGCCAGCCCTCAGGAGGCAGAGGCAGGAGGAGCTTGATGAGATCCAGGCCAGCCTGGTCTACGTACTGAAACCCTGTTTCAAAAAATGAAAAGAAAAGTGTTCCCACCAGAAACGAGCCATTGAATGGGGAGACAGAGAGCTTAAAGGAGTGAAGACAGAGCCCAGGGTAGCATGAGGGGGGAGAGGAGCAATGTCTGGGGACATTTAAGTGAGAGGCTAGAGCATAGGAAGAGGTGGGGGAATAACTAAGGATGTTTGAAAAATCCGCACAGAAACACATTTTATAAGTGTCCATGTGTTCGGAGCGTGTGTGTGTGTGTGTGTGTGTGTGTGTGTGTGATAGATGAATGGATGGATGGATGGATGGATGGATGGGCAGGCAGGTGGATGGACAGACAGATAAGTTTAGTTAAATATAAAATAATACAATTCTTTGAGGCTCCCTGGTGTCATTTGTCCCTTCTTCCATCTCCTTTCTGTTGACACCCCCCCATAATTAGAGCCCTTCCTAAATTTCCCACCTCCCCTGAGTCCCCCTATGCCCACCACTCCATACTGCACACTCTCACCTCATCCCTTCTTCGTGGTTTCTGCAGCTACTCCTGGTTGCACACTCACATCTGAAGATCTGGCGCTGAGAACTGCAGATGAGAGAGACTATGTGGCCTTTGTCTTTTTGGTTCTGGGTTACCTCACTCAGGATGACTTTTTCTGTCTCCACCCATTAGCTGCAAATCTCATGATTTCATTTTCCTTCACAGCTGAATAGTGTTGTGCTGTGTGTATGAATTACATTTTCATTATCCACACATCTGTGGAAGCATAGGTTGTTTCTATTTCTTAGATGTTGCAAATAGAGGAGAAATGGACATTGCTGAGTAGTGCAGAGCACTAATCCTGCTGTGTAGTAGTCCTTGGAATATGCCCTGAAATGTATAGCTGGCTCATATGATAGATTTGTTTTTAGCTGACAATAACTGACTGACTATGTAATAAAAACCCCAATACCAGGCATGAAAGATCCCCATTCGAGCTGCTAGTGTACTCTAAGAGACTCCCAAAACAATATAGGATATTGCTGCTCCCCTTTAACACCCAAAGGCTAAAGGTAAAGTCCTCAAGGTTGAAGACACTTCACTCTTCAGACATAGGACATAGATTATTCTAACTGGATCTAACCTGAAAGCCTTGTTCCTGTTGTCTAGCTTTCAAGTACCAGAAAGCACTATGTAAACTTCCAATAGAGGGAAGCAATTAACGTCTCTATCCAGCTGATATGCCAGCATACTATAAAAATGAACAGCAGAGCAAGATATCCCTAACGGTGTGATAGTGGCACTTATGTCTCGGGTGGTAACCAACAACTGTCTAATTGGACTTAAGGTCCACTCAATAGAAGGAAAATCATGCCTGATATTAGAAACACAGCCAACTACTCTGGGCTAATACGATCATGGGTCTTAGAAGAGAACCTACTACTGAGACTTTACTGCATGAGCATAATTTCTTTTACACACACACACACACACACACACACACACACACACACACACTTTAATATACCTTAGGCAGCACAATAGCTGAATCACTGCCTAACCTCTATGTAGTTAATCCCGAGTTCTTACTTACTAAATTCTGTGTTCTAGCTGCTCTGGACCCAGAGGGCTGCCCAATCAGTCCATGCTCATGAGCATAATTTCTACCTGCATTCTATAACTCATCCTTATACATACAGACAAGTATAGCTTCCACTCCTCATCAAAGAAGCTTCTCTTTACAGCAAATAGAGATACTATAAAAACCCACAACAGGTCATAATGCAGTGATCACTGGATTGTAGGGAGCCTCCTGAATCTAAGGCTCAGACCATTTCAGAAAAGGAGACCAAAAGTTTAGAAGAGCAAGAGGGATTCTGCTGTGAGATTGTGTCTCCTAGGTATGTCAAGCAAGCTACGTCTATGATACCTCAACCATATAGCTGTTGAAACAAGATATAGGCAATGAAAATATCAATGAACACACTTATGCAGAAGGGGGGAATCTTCTGGAGTCCCACCCCTAGACAAAGAACTTCAGGTAACTAATAACTGCTGAGAGGATTTATCTCACAGTGATGCGCCCCCTGAACTAGTTAACCAATACAAAGTATTCAGCCTTGAAATCAAATACACATAAGCCATACTGAATGGGTCAGCAGGGTGTGTTTATATATTTAGGCATACGTGTGTGGTGGTTTGAATAAAAATGGCCTCCGTATGTTTGAATACTTAGCCCTTAGTTGATAGAACTCTTCAGGAAGGATTCAGAGGCGTGACCTGATTGGAGAAGGTGTATCTTGAAAGTGAATTTGAGGTATCAAAAGCCTCCCTCCATTCCCAGTGTGTTCACATTTGAGATGTGAGCTCCCGGCTGTTCCTGATACCAGGCCTTTATTACACCTTCATGAACTCTAACCTCTAGAACTTCTAAGTCGAATTAAATGCTTTCCTTTATAAATCATCTTGGTTGTGGTGTTTTATCACAGCAATAGAAAACTAATACAATAAGTAACAATAGTCATCAAAAAGAAGCCATCCCTCCACCTTGCCTGGGCAGAACAGTAAAGCTGACCTTGGTGACAGGGATGCAGGTAAGATGAGGGAATGAGCGTGGGAGAGCTGGCCCCACCACTTGTCTACAGTGGTGGGGCGTGGTGGCATGGCATGACCAAGGAAGAGGTGCACCCCCTCTCTTACTCCTCATCACTTATGGCAGGCAAGAGAGGTGGCTCTGAGGTAATGAGAATGTGGAGAGCTGGCTCTGCTCCTTCTTGGCCACAGCATTGGGTGCCAGGCAGTGCTGGAGAGCTTGCCCTGGTGGTATGGGTGCAGGTGAGCTGGCAGGCTGATCAACTCAGCTGCCTCCCAGGCCCAGATCCAGGCTCTGAGCTATCCCACCACAACATCTACCCCATTGATGAACTGCTGGGGTGCATGAAGGAGCTGATCCTACAGATCCAAAGCTGCAGGGTCCCCATGACACAGGGCAACAACAGGATAACCGAGAGGAGTCCCAGTGAGGATCCAGTATTGATGGTGTGGCAGAAGCCAGAGGCCTCCACACAGACCAACGACTCATGGCAATGAACATTTACAAGTAAAGATGTGTGGACAAAGGGAATACTGTGGGACACACTGAGACACATTTCATCTTCCATGACAAGATTGTATTTTTTAATGCTATCCTAGTTTACTTTCTGTTGTGGGGGAGGTGGCAAGAGTGAAGGGTAGATACAAAGGGATGGGGAGATGAGTGGGATTGGGTGTATGACGCAAAGTTCACCAAAAAAAATTAATAACTTTTTTAAAAAAGGGCCATGCATTTGAGAGGGACTTGAGGTTGGGGGGGAGGGCATGAAGGGGTTGGAGGAAAGACAGGAAAGAGAGGAAGCAATGTGATTGTATTTTAATTTTAATTTAAATAAATAGAACATCCATGCCATGAGCCTTTCCCACAGAACTCAGAGAACAGCACGGAAGAGGGAGAGGCAAGACTTTAAGTAGAGAACCTGGGTGAAATAGTATCTTCTAACATGACAGAACCACTGTACTCGTGAACTCATAGCAGCCATGCTTGGCTGTCTATGCAACCTGCGTAAGATCAATGGAACCAATATTCTAGCACATATAAGGATCAATCACAGGGGCCCCTCCCCCTTGTGGAAGAGCTATTGACAGTTGATGGCTGCTAGGAAGGAACAGCCAGTCTGTCTACATAAGTAAAATGTAAGCTGCAGATCTTTTCAAGGATGTGGCCTCTCTTAGGTTGGCTGTGTTCCAGCCGAGGGCCTCACACTCAGGCATACATGGGAAACACTAATTAGACTCTGCAGGTTATTCTGCTATTAAAAGTGGACTTGAAGTTGGGGGTGGAGATTTAGGGGAGAGAATCTGGGTGGTGTCAGGAGAAGGAATGGGGGGGACCATGATCAAAACACATTGCCTCATGTACAAAATTCTCAAAGAATAAATTTAAAATATTACAGTACAAATGGTGCCATTTTATATTCAAACACTATTGAGTGACTTAAATAATTATCCTAAAAGGCTTAACTGAGAAGAGAAGGCTACCCCTCAGTGTGCTGACACCATACAAGGGGCTGGAATCTCGGGCTAAATAAAAAGAGGGACTGGACAGAGCACCAGCATTCACATCTCTGCCACAGTGTGACCAGCGGCCTCACGATCCTGCTGTCAAGTCTTCCCTTTGGTGGTGGACTGCACCCTCAGACTGTGAGCCAGAATAAGCCCTCCTTTCCATAAGCTTTCCTTTGGTTGTTCTTGTCAGGTTATTCCATCATAACAAGGAAAAAAGCAATACACAAAGACTCAGCAACATGGGCTTCCACTCACCAAGGCTGACCAGGCTATAGCTGCTGCTAAGTGCCAGATCTGCCAGCAGCAGACACCAACACTGAGTTCCTGGTGTGGAGCCATTCCCAGGGTGACCAACCAGCAACCTGGTGGCAGAATGACTGCATTGTACCACTTCCATTGTTGGAAGACTTTATCCTTACTGGAACAGAGACTCACTCTAGGTGTGGGTTTTCTTTCCTGGTGGTAATTTTTCAGCCAAAACTATATTCTGCGCAGTTACAGTTTCTGCACTGCTTCTGGCCAAGGAACTTACTTCACTACCAAATAAATGCAAGAGTGGGCTCCTGCCTGTGGAATGCCCCCATCTTGCCATAACCTCCTCCAACCTGAAGCAGCTGGCACCATCAGTGGGATGGCCTTTTAAAGATGCAGTCACTGTGCCAACTGGGGGACAGTAGCTTGGAGGCTGGAGCAAGGCTTTTCAGAAGACTGCGCATGCTCTCAGCCAGCATTCACTACCCCTGCTCCAGTAGCTGGAGAGCAGCAGGACTGGAGATCTGCCCCACCCTGTAAGTGGAGCAAGGCTCTTGCTCTGTTTCCACACCCTAGTCCTCTGTTTGTGTAAACTCTGGGCTCTGGTTCCAGAAAGGAGAATTATAGTTGCCATGGATATTTCTGCTCTATTTTATTTTAAAATAAGTTTGTAGGAACTGGGGAGATGGCTCAGTGGTTAAGAGCACTCACGGCTCTCTTCCAGGGGATCTGGGGTTTAGTTCTCAGCACCCACATGGTACTTCACAACTGCCTGTAACTCCAGCTTCAGGGAATTTCACACCCTCTTCTGGCCTTCATGGTTACTAAGCATGCACATGATGCACAGACATACATAAAAACAAAACATTCATACACATAAAATGAATAAGTAAATAAAAATGTTTAAATGTCATGGATTTTACATGAAAAGATCAGTGAGATATCTCATTAGGAATTTAAAGACTAAAGAGTATATGTGTGCACATATCCACATATATTAAGCAGATACATGTCTGTATTTCCCCCCTCCTATTCAGTTATTATGTGGCATCACATCAATCGAGTTGAGATCCAGGCTTCAGTATTATGAATCTATGTAGTTTGTAAGCTATGGGATATTAACAGAGTAAGCATTTCTCAAGAGAGTGTCATCTCCTTTGAAGGAATAAATAATGCATTTCCACCCTATATGGAATAGTTAGATTATATTAAGTGGGATTACAATGTTGCCATTATCTTAATTTGGACATTAAATATAACATGAGGCACTGTGGTCAGGAATCAAGTTGACAAGGGCAGACAGATCCACGGTGGTTGGTCTGTCATCTTGATGGGATCATCCTGAGAGACACCCCTCTGGGTGTATTCATGGAATTTCCAGAAAGGATTAGCCAAGAAAGGAAGAATGCCCCTCAAAGTGGGGTCACTTTCCAACAGGTGGCTCAGTCACCTGCCTGCCTCCACTTCTCCCTTAGGATGTACCCCATCCTGCTCTTGGCATCTCCAGACTGCTAACATAACTAAACACCAGCAACTCCGAGGGGCTTCCAGGCCTTTAGCACCATCTTGAGACTTATGCCATGTCTAGCTTCATGACTGAGAAACTACCAGGTTCTCTGTCTCTCCAGAGTGCGTATTGGACTATCCAGTCCTACTATGCTAGCCAAACAAGCAAACCCCCTTTTGGTGTGTGTGTGTATGTGTGTGTGTACATATATATGATCGATATATATATATATATATATATATATATATATATGCATTATATTGGTTCAGTTCCTCTATAAGAGCCATGTCTTACACATCCATATTCACCAGCTAAGATTTTACTCATGTTGGGCTGGCTATACTGGCTCATATAATTCAGGAGGCGGAGGCAGGAGAATTGAATATTCAAGACTTGACCAGGCTATACAATAAGACCCCTGTCTCAAAATAAGTTTCCATTTAAAACCTGGTATTAGCACATTAATATACAGCCAAAGCAAGGCCACAAACAGGAAAGTCTAAAAATAACCCCAAACATGTGCATCTTGGTGCGCTGGGTCACTGAAAAGAAAGTGGTTAAGCAAGTGGCACTGGGCAAATGGGTAGCCATCTGGAAAATGTAAGCTGGAGCCCTACCTGATGGATCAAATCGACAGTTTGAGAAAGCCAGCCATAAGCCTATGAAAAAACCACACGAGATTTCTTCATGCTGCGGAGAAGACTTCTTGTTGGCTTGGGACCTCTAAAATTGCAGGCGGCTACCTATCTCTGACCCACAGCAACTATTCAGCAGGCCCAGACTCAATATGAATGTTTCTAAAACTCCAAGTCAGTTTGAAATCATTGAATTTTGCTACCTATATTTTAAGTGTCCACAAAAATCCAAACACAAGAAATTAAAACAATAAATTGGGGAAAGTATTTTAACTCAGCCTCAAAGGCACCTGTTCACTAACATTCAAAGATCTTATAGCTGGACTGTGGTGGCGCAGGCCTTTAATTCCAGCACTCAGGAGGGAGAGGTAGACCGATCTCCGAGTTCAAGTCCAGACTGGTCTATAGAGTGAGTTTCAGGACAGCCAGGGCTTCCAGGGAAACCCTGTCTTGAAAAACCAACCAACCAACCAAACAAACAGCAGTTCACCTTGTAATCCCAGCATACAGGAAGCTGAGCAGGAAGATTCCGAATCCCAGACTAACCTGTGCTACAGAGCAAGGCAGATGCTGTCTAAACAAAACAAACGAGACCAACAATCCGGCTGAAGTCTTTGGGCATGATAAGATCACCAAAAAATGCAGGTAATTTTTTTTTCCAGTGCTGGCGATTGAACCCTGGACTTCCCATGTGCTAAGCAAGTGTTTTACCACTGACCTATATCCCCAGTCCCAGGAAGATCTTATAAGTAGGAAAAGATGCCCAGTCCAATCCACTACATGAGATAACTGAAATTGGAATAAGGTGTATCTCATTAATCAGACTGGCAACGGTAAGGAGTAGAGAAACAGGCCCTGTGCAGACTGAAGGAGTCTGGCTTAATACTGTGATGGTGGACGGTTTGCCAAAATCTAGCAACAGGACAAATGCACCTTCATGTCACTTTGTTACAAACAAAAAGGCTACTCCACACTCAGAGAGGACGCTCCCAGATGCATCCATGTGAAATCAAGACACATAACCCTAACAGCCTCATAAAATAAAATACCACATAAAATGGAGTGCCGGGTTGCTGTATGTGCAAGCCAGGAATGTCCAGAGGGGACTTTGAAACACGAGGGCAGCCTGGAGACAGGGAGAACGTACTTCCACAAGGACCCACATTACTTTCTGAAGGCTATTAAAATAAATGCAGCCCTGGGATTTGTACCCAGAGGAGAAACAAGGGTCTGCACTCTCAGGCTGGCTTTGCACTGGTTTGTACTCAGACCCTGGGAAAGCTGCTCCCCTCCCAGCCTCCCATCTGAGGGTCAAGGATCAGCTGGTCTGTGGCTTCTCTCCCTCTGCTCCCCTGTTCCTTCCAGACTGCCTCTTCCATCAGTTTTGAGGAGTGGAAGGAAGGAAGCTTCGCTAGTCTGTTTCCATGGCAACAGAAGGAACAAGAGGCAAGAAGCTCAGGCCAAGCCAGCTCTGCTACATCTTCCCTGAATGCTGAGCTATTTCCCCTTTGGAACTGGAATACAGGAGGATCCAGGGCTTCACCAACCCTCAGGTTCCCCACCCCAGGGATAGATCTTGAGGGCTCCTGTCTAGACCGGCCTGGGGTTGCCTTACTGCAGAGTGACAGGGATCCTGGGGCTTCAGAGGAGTCAGCCTAAACATGGAGTCTGACCGCCCTGGTACCGTGGGCCTGGCCAACCCAAGTCCCATGATAGTTCCTGTCAGTGTCTCCCCGCACTTGGCTCTGCTGAGACTGTATTGGCAGGCAGTCTCCACCCCAGCACCAGTAACTCAGTGAACACTGAGATACACCAGGGCTTATCCTCACATGCTATTGCACACACACCCCCATTATACCAAGAAGACCTGAGCTCACTTCACAGATGTGAAAATTGAGGTTGAAAAGCAAAGAGAAACTCCAAATGCCTTATACGATTTTGACAGCAGGATTGGGGCTGGAACTAAATGATTCTCTCTCCACTAGAGACTAAGATTCCTGTTCCTGCTTCTCCATTCTAACTCAGCTCCCAGGAGACACAGAGGTGCCAGCCTGCTCCCCACTGTTCTCCAGGGAGCAGCTTTGCACCTGCTCTGCTCCCCATACCCCAAAGACAGGCAGCTCCCACAGGTATGTGGGGGCAGATGTCCAGGGCAGAGGAAAGGAAAAACAAGGAGCAGAGCTAGCTAGCCTAGTGTGCACCCACCCACAGACATACCCACATACCACAAGCGCAGGTCTGACTGTTCCTTAGCAAGGTCCTCCTCAAACCAAGCAGATATTAGAATGCTTTTATGGCTCTGTTGCCAGCATCCAAGCAACTCATTTCCCTTTAGCATCTCCCATCATCCCCATCTCCTCCACCAACACCACCACTGCCTTCCCCCCCCCCCCGCCACCACACCCACACCCATCACGACCACTATCATCACCATTACCATAACAACCAACACCACTGCCGCCATCACTGACACCTCTGCCATCCACTCTGCTGCTGCCATCACAACTTCAAGTTTACCATGCTTAGAAATAGGCCGAGGGCTCTAAGTTAATATTCCATCCAAGGAACATAGCTCCTCTCACCACTCTTTCTCAGGAGCTCAGCAGAGGACATTCTTGCTGTACCTGTGTGATGCAGCGGCCCTGAGTTCCTGTGCAGCTTTGCCCGCTCCTGCCTTTTGCACAACACTCCCTATTTGAAGCCTGCTAATCTCCAAGCTTAGTGCCCCCTGCTACCACAGGCCATATTGCTGCTACCACACAGGAGAAGACAGGTCACCAAGGGCTGCCAGGGCCCCACCACAAGAAAGGTTCTGTTCCTGCCTTCCCCTCCACCTCCATGCTATGGTAAGGTGGAAGCCAGTTGGTGTGTGACGGCAGAATGTCACCAGTAAGCTGAAGTTGAGAGGGCTTAGGCCAAAAGATGGAAAAGAAAGCAAGCCTGCTTTGAGGGCACAGACCAGCAAGACCAGCCGTTGTAGGCTGGGGAGGCATGGCAGGAACCACCAACAATCCAAGTCCTGGAGGCCAGGAAAAGCTTTCAGCCCATACCCAATCCTAGCCAGAACCACCAGCATTGAAGTCCTTAGGGCAGGGACAGTGAAGACAGCTGAGCAGAGCAGGTGACTGGTGAAGCAGGGAGTGCTGGTGTGTAACGAGCAAAGCAGTGTGTGCCTTCCCCAAGGAGAACCAAACACGCAGAAAGGACAAGAGGCTCTTACAAGAAGAGTACTCACAGAGGGTGGCCAGGCCAGCCTGCACTCAGTGTGGAGAAAGTCTGAGGGGAGAAGCAGACAGCGTCTGAGGGTGGAGAGAACAGGATGAGGGACCCAGCTCCCTGGAAGCTGACTACAGCCTGAGGGTCATGGGACCTAATGGCTGGGGAAGATAAGGTGGCATAGGACATGGGGAGTGGAGCAAGGGGGACAGAGTTGTTTGGGGTTTGCATAATAACCTGGCTGCAGGCTGTACATATGGAATTTGGCTCTTGGTCTAGACCTGGCTCCTGAAATCACAGGGCCAACTGTAATTAGAGAGAATGGCAGGGGCCAAGGGGACCATGGGTCAGGTAGAAAGAACCATGGGACAGAGCCTCCAAGATGGCTAAGTTGTAAAAGGAAGAAGAGGGAGGGCGAGGGAGGGAGTAAGGGAGAGAGGGGGATAAGTAAATAAAGGCAGTGATCTGGGAAAGAGGAGCTCAGCAGTCAGTGGATGAGCAGTGGAGCCCCCTCCAGCGCCACTGAGCTCTCTGGGCTTCAGGCCCCGTCTGGCAGGATGAGGCCACTCTCTACCCCTCTCCTTGCACAGCGCTGCACTGACTGAGATAGGGCAGCAGGCCTAGGACACACACACACCATTCTCTTTTTCCAGTGCCAGCTCTGGGGCTACATCTGTGTTTGTCACTGTTACTGTGGAACAGTGTCTGGGTGTGACAGCGGGTTAGTCTACGTAGATTTTCTTAGGGATTGGTGGGACTCATTACTGCTTCCCCTGCTGGCCTAAGAAGAGGTCCTGGACCTGACAGACTCAACTGAAATGCCTCAGCCCATCCCTCTACAGCCTGGAAGGGCTCATCACCTGTGGACAAACGCAAGGCTGAAGCCTATCGAAGCTGGAGCCAGGCTGGAGAGATTTCATGGGTAGATATGAAGCACTCTGCCCTCCTGGCTCATAATGTCCCATATCTGTACCAGATGATCTCAGAGCTACAGGGATGGGATTGTCTCTCACAGAGGTCTGGTACTCTTAATGTCTACAAGTAACCGTCACTGAAAGATGGGAAAACTGAGGCATGACTCATCGGAATTCAACCTAGCAGCTCATATATTTGAGTAGGCAGGTATGGGGGTGTCTAATCCTAATGTGAGGCATCTACTCCTAGCCCTGCCAAGAAGATCCTGTCCTGAAAGAGGATCTGAGATAAACAGCAGGCCAACTAAAGATACCCCCTCCCCGAACTCCCTCATCTTTCATGACCAACCTGGCATGCTATTTCCCTCAGGGACACCAGCCATGCTGTCCCAGACCCTGGGGTGGGGGTGGGGGTGCAATGTATGCTCCAGAGACAGAGCTACCCCAGTCAGTCAGTCCCTTGGTCACGTTGGTTTAGGTGGGATGCAGGGAGGTTTGCAGGGAAGTCGTGGTTTTGAGGTGGGCTGGCACACACAGACTATGAACCGGATATTGCCATAGGCTATACATCCACATACAGTCCCTCGTCCATGCCATCACACCAAAGCCTCAGCAGGGACAGGGTTGGCCCACTCTGGCTGGCCACACTCCTGCAGCTCCTTCTGGAGCTCCTCTCTCCATCTCGACCAGGGCTGGTCCAGTCATGTACCTCGCTACTGGAAACTTCTCATGGCTCTTCTGCCACAGTGTTCCTCAAAGCTTCTTATCTCAGTATCCTCTCAAGACACATCTGGGACCTGTAGCTGCAGCAGGTGCTGCAGACCACAGAGCAGCTTTTGAGTCTCTAGTGCCCTAATGCCACAGGTCAGGAAGCTCTCCAGACACAGGGAGAGGCCAGGGTATTCTGTATGCTCTCGAACACACCTTCCCCCCCCCCCCCCCCCAACTTTCAGGCCTCATGCCAATTCCTGGTCTCTCAACCACAGGCTGGGAAGAGGCACCTGAATATGGGTTTCTCCACAGGGAACATAGGCTTTCAGGGTCAGTGGGAGACCTGTCTGTAACAACATGATGGCCACATTCCCAAGATGCCCTTCGACTGTGTTCTTAACATTATCCCTAGGTTCCTCATAGTTCCCACTGTTGTTCCTTTGACTGTATGACCTCAGACTCTTAAAAATAGTCAGCTGCTTTAGAATCATCTGTTCTGGCTTTTCTGGCCCTTGTAACTGTACTGCTGTCATAGGTTTGGACTGAAGAACAATCTTGGTCTGCTCTCCACTGAGGTGTAGTCATGTCCAGTTTGTGGCAATTTTCACTAGCATGGCTGCTGCTTGCTGATCAGACGCTTCTACACCTACAAGTGCTCCATCACTCGGGTGTGGCCCAGGCGATGTCATGGGGTTGTTAGCATCTTCCCTTTAGACCACATCTACGCAGAAGCTCTCCTCCACCCCACGCTGCCCTGTGAACTCCCAGCCCTGGCCAGCCCTGACAGGTTGGACCACTGTCGATACCTCCTTGGAAGCCTTTGAGGATCCTCACCCCTTACTCATGTTGGAAGCCTTGGAGGATCCTCACCCCCTTACTCATGTTGGAAGCCTTGGAGGATCCTCACCCCCTCACACATGGCAGTACAAATGATTTGGCTCAGGCACCCTCTCAGCAGAGGTTTTCTCACAGGAGATCACAAGGTTCCACTTTGATTGTGTTAGCAGGCTCTCCAGAACACCACAGCCAGAGAAAGAATGGGCAAAGAGCACAGGATACCCCTTCCCCAAAGTGCAGTCATCTGGTAGGGCCCTGTATTTCCTGGACAGTGTAGGCAAGACCTAGGCTCTCCTAGAACAGTCTATGTGCTCACTAGCTCTTGTGCTGCTCTCCCAGGGGCTCCAAACTGGAGGAGGAGATAATAGAGGTGTCCAAGCTACTGCTAACAATAATAAAATGAATAATTGACATAGCCCCCTTGCCTGCTCTGCATCTCAGTCCCCTAGGAACACCTCCCCCATGCCTTTGTAAGCTTCTAGCCTCTAACTTGGTTTATCTCTAACGTTCTAGCTGATACTCAAGCAACCTCAGCCAACTCTCTCTCAGCTCTCAGGACAGAGCACTGGACCTTCCCATCCAGGCTCCCCTCCACAAGCTCAGGGACCCACCGTGTGACATGATTGGGGCCACTGCTGCATTACCTTATTTAACCCAAACCACAATCTACTTGGGGGAACAGAGCCCATGAATGTTTGTTCAGAGTTCAAAGCCCAGAGGAGCTGGGCCACAGAATCCTATAGCCTATGAGCCTGAGCTATAGTAACTCATCTCAGAAAGTGTCTGGGGTGAGGACTGGACATATTCCACACACACCCCAGGTAGGAGGCCTTCCTGAGCCTGGCTCTGTGTCCTAGCTACAGCTCAGTCCACATTCATACTGGGTGGGTCTGGGTTCCAGAGGCCTGTACAGTCAGGGAAGGTCCTCAAGATCTGGGTGACCTCGGTGGGGGAGGGGAGACAAGGCTCTGCAGATAAACTCATCAGAATGCACACCCTTTCCCGACACCCTCAGCTTCTGGGTGAGCCAGCCTCCTCCACAGAAGCTAGTCTTTGTTAACAGTGTTGTCATGGCAACTGCATCCAGGGAGAACTCTCTCTTTAAGGTAGAGTCTGAGGGTGATACTTGGAGAAAACTGGAGTGGTGGTGACAGGCAGGACACTGGCCTCCTGGCTCTGTCCCCACTAATCCCTTCAGGACAGGTCCTCTCCCCACACCCTCTACCTGTCCTAGAATTCTTAAGTTTATTCCTCTCTCCTTAAGGTGGAGAGCAACATGTCTTATGCCTCTGTATTCAATGTTCTCAGACACAGATCTTCACCTCTGCCTCGCTATGCCCAGCAGCTCAGAGAATTCAACCTGAATCTCATCAGAATAGCCAGTGTCCTGGAGATGGGGGTCCAAAAGGACTGAGGTAGGCTGAGGTCTAGGGAATTGGTGACAGACGAGACACTTGGAGACACTCAGTGTACAGGCTTTGGGTACCTGTATATCATGTCTATACAAAAAGACTCACTTAAAAAAATGTTGAGGACCAAGGGAGACCTAGCAGAGACCATGCCTGTGTAGGGGAAGAGCATCGTAGGAAGGAAGCCATGGAAATTGTTCAGGCCCAGAAGAGAGGGTTCCATAAGTGGAAGGGGGTTCAAGAGAAGTCTGGGGTGGGCTAGACCAGGCTGAATGTTGCCTAAATGCAAGAGGGGACTGCAGCTGCCTGCTCATATGGCAATATTGAGGCGGGCAAAGCTCCGGGACAGGATGGCAGTAGATAGGCCACCCATGGTCACCCGGAAGAAGGCCAGCAAACATAGTGCACATGCTAAAGGAAGTTGGGTCAGCTCAGTGTGAAGAAAGGAAGTAGCTTCAGGAAAGGCCCAGGTCCTGACAGATGAAAACACTGAGTACCCTCAGACAAGAAGTAAAGCCATAGAGAGGCCTCCAGGAAGGTCAGAGGAGAGGGAGGACCAAGAGCCAGGCAGCCAGGCCTGGATACAGAGCATCTGGAATCCAGAACGGTGAAGTCCATAGCCTCTGCAGTGGGTCTCCCTGATGAAGGGATGAGTACCAGATGGGAGTGGGCAGGGAGTGAGTGGGAAGTGAGTGAGTGGGAGGTGAGAGGGAGTAAGCAGGCAGAGAGCACATCTTCAAGTCAGCCTGTGTGGGGATGAGGGTGGGTAGGAGCTGGGGAACTTAAAAACAGAGGAGCCCTGTGCAAATCCCTTCACCTCTGAGGACTACCACCTGGGGAACTGAAAGCACCCCATGTTTCTAATGCTGTACACTGGTGTTGGAGAGCTCCCAAAGGTGTCTGTGTGTGTGTGTGTGTGTGTGTGTGTGTGTGTTTGTTTCTGTATGTGTGTGTGTGTCTCTGTGTGTTTGTGTATGGGAGTCTCTCTCTCTCTCTCTCTCTCTCTCTCTCTCTCTCTCTCTGTGTGTGTGTGTGTGTGTGTGTGTGTGTGTGTGTGTAGCACCTGCCCCATGCTATTCTACTCAGTCAGTGGGAGTCCCACAAGCCCAGTTTCAGGCCTCCTTCCAGGAGTCATCTAGTGCTCTGCTCCCTGACTTCACAGCCAACTCAAGAGGGACAGACCGGCTTCCAAGGCCCTGTCAGCTGCCTGGACAGCACTGGCCAAAGCCTAGCCCCAAGTCAAAGTGATCCTCACAGTGGGGAAAGTGAGTACATCTTAAGTAACCTATTTCACATCCCAAAACCAACCAAGGATCCCTGAGGAAGTTCTATGTCCATAAACTAAAGGACATAGATGAGGATGAGGGAGAAGCTTCTCAGGTCACGGTCACAGGAAGGGTACTCCTAGATCATGCTCAATTACACCTGTATGATCAAAGGTGTTTTTTTCAGAGATGCTTGTAGTCATCTGGGTTTCCCTGTGCAGCATCGCTCCTTGTCTTCCTTAGGTAGGCTTAGTCATGGATAACATTTACACCTAACTCCCTCAACTGGCAGGTAACACTGTATGGTGCCTAAGGCAGCCACTTGCCAGCTCTCCCAGAACACATGGCTCTGAAACACAAGGCCCTTTCCAGCTCTGAGCTGCAACATCCTGATCCTTTGGATCTGCCTGCCCTGCCATGTTCTAGTCCTATCATGGCCCCACTAATGCCAGCCACTTTTCCCAAATTATGTTTCAGGATTGCTTTGTGGAACCTTCCTGGTGACCCCAACCCAGCAATATTGTACTGATGGGCTCAGAACAGCTTGCCGGCTCTGAACTGGGCCAGGAAATCCCTTGTGTCTAACTCTCACAAGTATCAACTGCCCCAATCGCTAGGCCAGAAAGATGTGAAAAAGGCATATCACCAAAAAGAGAGTTATGTGTCTACCTGAGGCCCCCAAAGGGCCAGGGTACCAGAGGGTACCAGGGCCAGTCCCCCACAGCCATCACCTCCAAGATGCCCCACAGTATCCCTGCCTCCTCCCTCCCTCAGTGCATCACTTCCTTGCTAAGTGCACACTCAGGCAGGAGGGAAGTGGGCAAGCTAGAGAGCAAAGAAACCTGGGAGACAGCCTGGAGTGGGCGGAAATCACACAAGGCAGATTCTGGAAGCTCTGAGAGAAAAACAGCCAGAGAAGACCATAGCTGGAGCAGATGGCCTCAGAAGGAAAAGCGGGAAGGAGGGAGGGAGGAGTCCCATCAGAGAGCAGAAGGTAGGGACCTGGCAGAGTCCAGAGATGCCTTGACAAGGTCTCTCTCCTCAGCAGGGCCTCACCTATGGCATAGGGCCATGCAGACATGGGCATCACAGTCCATAGCAGGGAGGGGCTCAATGCCCCCTGCCTTGGCATGACATCTTCTCTCTCGACCTATTTTGCAATGTAGCTTCTGGGAGACAGCAGTTCTAAGACAGTTCCAAGGCCCTGTCAGCTGCCCTGGACAACACTGGCCAAAGCCCCAAGCCAGAGAAGAGTGATCCTCACAATGGAGGGGGGAGCATGACTACATGTAAATTCCACCAACCTACGCTGTTCACTGCAGGCCCCTTTTGCAGTAGTTCTACAGGATGAAGAGACAGACCACTTCAGCATATTACAAATTCTGTTTACTTGCCTCTCTAGGACCCAGCAACCAGGCAGGCAAGCCTGCTCATCACCTGTGTACTGGGGAGAGGGACTCAGCAAGGCCTCTGTAGGGAACAGCATTTACCCCTTCTCTTTCTACTCTCTTCCCCCTCTCCTCTCCTTCCTCCACTGTCTGCAGTTGCTAAGTTACACCAAAACCCGATCTGCTCTGTATGAACAGGTTCCATTACCACGATTTGCCAGGTAAAAAGCAGCCATTCACTCAATGGCAGCAGGAAGACACATCTCAGAAAAAAACAAACAGACAAACTCCTGGATGGTTTTTGGACAGGGACACTGGCATCCCTGTCTGGGAACATCTGCTTGGGCTCCCAAACCCCAGGGGATGAGCAAGAGAACACAGCTTCTACATCTTATCATGGGATCTGGTTACTCTCTGTTCAGAAGTAGAGGCTATGGGCCCAGGAAAACACACACACACACACACACACACACACACACATACACACACACACTTCAAACTGACAACCACCCAAATGGTTGCTGGGCCACTACAATCCACAGCCATAGAAGCAGAAAGAAAAAAGGGGGGGGGGGAGGCTGGCCGGGCAGGGAATCCGCTCTTCTGTCCCCAGACCACACAACTTGGAGTCCCTGATGTTTCCTACTCTGGAGCTCCTTCCTGGGCTGAGGTAAAGCGGTAGAGATGAAGACCAGTATGCAATGTCTCAGAGGGGTCTGCAGCCTGCTCATGGCTCACAAGTCAAAATATGTGGTCTCCCAACTCTCTACCAGGATATGGGAGCTGCTTAGTTCTGGAGAGCCCAAACCCCATCAGGGAAGGTTCTTGCCCACAGAGGCTGGGGTGGACAGGACCAAATCAAGAAGGAAATGAGAGAGCCCTGGGCGATCAAGGCCCCTGTGTGCCAATCGAAACCTGGAGCAGGAAGCCATCTGAGTCTTCCCCTTGTCCCACAGTGGGATACAGCTACTAAAAGCAGGGGATGTGAACAAAAATGGGGGTTCAGTGTCCTGAGTAGGAAAAGAGGGAACCTGATCACCTCAAGTCTCAACCCCCAGGCAGCTTCCAAGAGGCGGGTTCTGTCAATATTCACTAGCTGCATCGCTCAGAGGTAGCTAGAGATGGAGAGATCAGGGACTCATCAGCACAGTCCCTCCCCAATCAGCAGGCCGCAGGGTGGACAGGGACACACACACACACACACCAATTTGTTCTGAGTAGAATCAGCCAGCTGTACCTGTCAAAGTGTGCACTCCCAACCGGTCCTTCAAATGACCCCGGCCCACGGGACAGAGGGACGCACCTCACCATGCCCCCTGGCTCTCTACCCTCAAATGCAGTGCTTACGCCCCAATTCCTTGCCAAAAAGCATATTCGTGTGATGCCACCCTAGACCCAGAACGCACAAGAGCAAATGGAAACTTCCAACTGCGCAGCCCTGAGCTCCTCGGATCCCCGGCCCCCTCCCCCACGCCAGGCCCTGGGCAGTGGACTTGCCAGTGGTGCCCACGCCTGCCACCCTGTGCGCTCCCACCATGCTCGTCCCGGCCGCCCCGCGCGGCAGGTGCAGGAGGCGCAGGGGTCCCGCCGTCCAGCCCGGGGCGGAGTTCCAGGAACTCCACGCGGGGCTCCACGTCGCCCTACCAGGCGCCCGTCCCCGGACCCGCCCGCGCTGACGACCCGAGGGGACGGCCGCCAGAGGAGCCGAGGGGCGCGCGGGGCTGCCGCTGCCTACCTCGGTCCGCGCCAGCGTCGCTCCCGCGCCGCCCCAGCGCCGCAGCCCGGCCCCGAGCAGCGCGCGGCCGGCGCCGGCGGCTCATGCTGGGCGCCCCGGCCCGCGGCTCCCGCCCACCCGCGG
>JADRCH010000155.1:1351134-1416349 GCA_019843965.1 Rhynchomys soricoides | reverse complement strand
TGCCATATCCATTTTCAGAGAAAGCCTGGCCCGCCCTCTCCCGCGGCCCCTCCATGCTGGGCGCCCCGGCCCGCGGCTCCCGCCCACCCGCGGCCGCCCCCGCGCTGCGCCGGCTGCGGGCAGAGCAGTTCCCTCCGCAGCCGGCGCCCGGGAGCACGAGCGCGGGGAGCGAGCGGGAGGGCGCGGGGCGAGCAGAGGAGGGTGCGGGGCGAAGGTGCCGCGGGAGAGGGCGGGCCAGGCTTTCTCTGAAAATGGATATGGCAGCCAACCGCCCCAAAGATGATGTGGCTGCCTCATTAAAACCCATTTGGCGACTCTAGGAGAGCTGCGAACGTGCTTATCAGTGGTACCTGGCAGGGAAAGTGCTCCCTTCTCCTAGTCACCCTGCGGGGTTGGTAGGCTTTGGGCTCCCTCTGGGTGATGCTGGGGAGGGGAAATGAACCTACATGATCTCAGAGCTGGTGAGTGACAGGTCAAGGATCCAAAGTCACCTTGAGAGATTCTATGGTTCCCATTTGTCCAGAACCATGAGGAAGATCTGAGCATTCTGGCTTCCAGTAGAACCTTCTGAGAAGCCCAAGGATCCAGAATGTCCAGGGCAGGCAGCCAGATCCAAACAAGCAGACCATAGCAAGCACACAGGTTGTAAGGTCTGTACGGAAGATCGCAAGGGGCCCTACTCATCTCTCGAAGAGACCGAAGATCCTTTTTCACTCATTCTTCGAGTTTCTGGAACACCTACTATATGCTAGATGTCATCATTGATCTGGTCACTGAGTACAGCTGTGATGGCTTCTGCCTGGTTGGAGTTGACATTGTCATAGCAAGTGGAGGGGGGGGGGGTGCAGCCCGAAAACCATTCAAGTGTTGTGTACCACTGATCCCCGGAGGAAAGAACAGTAGCAAAATCCAGAGATAGGAAGGAAATGTGGTTGTAGTCAAGTTGAAGGATCTATTTGGAGTGGTTCAGGGAGTCTTTTGATGAAAGGGCATTTGAACAAAGACCTTCGGAGTCAAGCCATGCCGTCTTGGAAGAGAGCATCTGAGGCCCAGGGAAGACCAATGCAAAGATCCTGGGCTCCAGGATCCCTTGGAAAGAGGCCAGAGTGGGTGTAGTGGAGAAGTGACCCCAGGATGTGCCAATTGACAGAGCAGCTGACCTGGTCACCAATAACCCATTGAGTTTTTGACACAGAGAGCTGAGGAGCAGCTAGAGGGTTTTTACATAATAATGAAATGACCACACTTTAAAAAAAAAATATTTTATGGAAAATGTCAGACATTTACCATAATGGAGATCAAGACTGAAGATATAGCTCAGTGTTGGAGAGTTAGCCTCATAGGAATTAACTCTCCGATGATGATGATGATGATGATGATGATGATGATGATGATGATATGAAGGGGGAAGAGGAAGAAGAGGAGGAGGAGGAAGAGGAAGAGGAGGAGAATTCAAAGCATAATATGCCAAACTGCCCACCTTCACTATGGCTAATTTTAATTTATCATAATTTATATCTCTTCCCACCATTCCCTTTGTTTGTTCATTTGATGTGAACTTTAAAATGTTTTGTAAGTATGACATGTAAACAAAAATAAATGAGTGTCCAATAGATGCTTTAAAAGAATACAGCAATTCAGTGGCTACATTAATAGGCATTTGTCTCTGGTTTTTTGTTTTTTGTTTTTTTTTTTTTTTTCTCTAATGAACATTCAGCTTGCATTTTTTTTTTTATTTAAAATTTTCATATAATATATATTTATCACAGTTCCCTTCCCACATCCCTTTGCAGATTCTCCCCCCCACCCCCAAGTCCGACCTACTTCATGTACATTCTCTTTCTAAAAAAACAATGAGGAAAAAAGCAAGCAAATAAAATAACAAAACAAAAAGTCCCCCACCCCCAAAAAAAGGAGCCAGCTGCTCCTGGGCATGAGGCCTGCCCTGGAGTGTGGGTGATATGGCATTCCACTAAAGAAAGCTGATTTTCCTGTTCTGGTAGGTCTCCATTACAAACAGAATCCTGGTTAGGGGTGGGTCTTTGTATCCTTTCGACTTTTTCAATAGTGGGTACTGGTGTCCATCCTGTGGGTGCTGCTCTAGTCTGAGTTCATGTGTGCATCCGTCCTGTTGTGTCTTGAAGACTGTTTTCTTGGCATTATCCACCACTTCCTGCTCTTAGAATCATTCTTCCTCCCCTTCCATGTAGATCCCTGATCCTTGGCAGATGGGATGTGTTGAAGTCATCCCATTTAGGACTGAGTGATTCCAAAGTCTCTCGCTCTCTACACATTGTCTAGCTGTGGGTTTCTATGTTAACTGTGGGGAGGCTTTCAATGACAGGTCCCCAGGGGTGTGTGTGTATGGGTGTGGGAGGGGTGTGGGGGTGTGTGGGTGTGTATGTGTGTGTGTTAAACCCAGAGCCTCACACAGTAAACAAGCATTGTATCACTGAGCTACATCACCAGTCTGTCTACCTTTCTTCTGAGATGAGGGATCTTGCTATGCTGCTGTGGCTGATCTAGAACTCCCCAGCTCAAGCAGACCCTCAGCTAATTCTCAGAGTAGTTGGCACTATGGCCACAGGCACAGGCTCTGTGTAACCCAGGGTGATGAGGGACTTTCATCCTCACCGCCTCAGCACCCAGGTGCTGAGATTAACAGGCATGCTCCATGGTGCCTGGCTTGTTCTTAACGTTATTTACAGCTTAGAATGTAGTCTATTTTTAGGAAATGCCCTGCATGCCCTTGCAAAGCATGAATAATCCATACACACCAACTGGGTGGGGCTGGCTAAAGAAGTCTAAACCTTCTAAATTGTTAACTGGATTGGATCTTATATTCTGTTGATTCCTGAAAAGGGGTTTCTAAAAATTTCTACTGTGGCCACAGACCAGAAAAAACGCCCAAAGTCTACAGAAGATGGATGGATTAAAAACATGCAGTGTGGCTGACAACAGAGCACTTCCCAAGAGCAAGAGAAGAGCTAGTGTTGAGTACAGCTTGACTGATTCTTGGCTGCATTACACAGAAAATGCCAAGCTCAGATTCATCTGCCCAACTCTTCTTCTGTGATGTCCTAGAAAAGAGAAGACTAGAAATGAAATTCGATCGATGGTTTCCCGGATTGGTGACTAGGAAAAGCTTGACTAGCATGCCAGAAACCTTTAGGGGTGACAAACTGTAGCCGCCTCCTTGTTGGTAGTGCTGATCACATGAGCTCATACACACCCCCCAAAAAACCCACAAATTTTGCTTTGTATAAAATTATTTAAAAACTATGTTTAATGATTATAAAATAAATTATCAAACATTCTTTCCAATGTGAACATCTGGCCATATCTTTCTTCAGATACTGCCTGTAGGTTTTAAATATATTTTTTAAAGGTTTATTTTTACTTTATGTGTATGATGAGTGTTTCTCTGAATGCATGTCTGTGAGCCATGTGTATGCAATGCCCAACAAGGTCAGAACAGAGCATCAGATCCTCTGGAACTGGAGTTACAGACCTAATGGAATTAGACTATTTGGGGTGTTTCTCTCAAATACTGATGTATTTTCATGGGACTCCGGTTAATTCTCAGAAAAGGGTTGTTAATAAATTACTGAACCTTTCCCAGTCTCTGATGTCATGTCTTGCTATATGATTTCTCTTGCTCACTGGTGAATAGTTTGCCTGACCAAAGAGTAGCTTTGGCCAGATCAATCAGTCCAGTCTCCAGAGGGTGAGTTAAATAACCTTCTGTTCTGTATGCACTGCCCAGCTTCAGGTATTTTGTAATAGAATGCTGAAAACAACAACAAGAAAACAAAAACCTGTTCTAATAAACAGATTAAGGGTGAAGGCAGCTTAGGCCAGGATAGCTGTGATGTTTACAACTGGGCTTGTGCTGCAAACATTGTCACAAGTATTTGGGTCACAGAAAAGAAGGACTCAAGGATAGATATGTAGAGTGTCTATGCGATTTTATTTCACATCAAATTTAAATTGCATATTAATCTTTTTGCCCAAGCAGAGCATACAAGCTCAGGTCCATAGTAAAAATCTGAAACTGAAGACCCTATGCAGGGGCTTGGATTGGCCAGACACTTTTCCCAGTGTCCTCCCTAGTGGAGCTGCCTGATGATACTTTCCTGAAGGTGTGTCTCTTGTCATGGCTGAGAACCAGGTCAAGGGACTGGGGAGTAGTTCTGATCTCCCCCATGTGAGTTCCAGTGGTAAACTGGTATATTTTAAGTGGATGGACAGCGTAGGCTGTGGAGATGCGAAATAGTCTCTAAGAAGCCTCCTTGGCATAACTACAGCCATCTTGATCATATCTGTCACTGTGCCAAGTAACACCATATATATCACGAAGACATAAGACAAACTCCCTAAGACAGTGGTCAAACACAGCCTTGTTACTCACTGTTTAGCTGACAACAGCAGGTAGCTTTTGAGCAGGCCCAGACACAGCCCTCTTCCCATGTGCTCCCCACTGGCAGGCTTCCTGTCTCACCTTGTGCGATGTGGGGTTCCCCTCCTCAGCCACTCCCTGTGAGTCCCCACTAAGCTGCACTGTAGACTCCTGGGTCCACGTTCCTCTTTGTTCCTCTGCTCAGCATTACAGCTATATGCAGATGCTGTCTCTCTGAAGACTTGTGTTCCCCTGATATAGACCTGCCACCATGACTGTCATATTGGCCAGCCGCCAGCATTGTGCTCCCATAAGCACATATGGTTCTCAGGGTCTCTGGTCCCATGGCCAGTCGGTCTCCCCACTTCCACTTAACCTCTCTCTCCTGACTTCTCCTGCCTCCTGCTCAGCTATGTGTTACACTCTTACCTCTGCTCTGCATCTCATTCCTCCCTCTGCCTCCGGATCTGACATTCTCCAGTGACAGATGAACCCTGCCCCACCTTCTCCACATGGCCCCTCAGCTATCTGAGGATTGTTGAGGAAATCACATGGATCTGTGGTCACACTAAATCCACGGGAAATTCACTAGCACCCCTCAACTACCCCTGTACCCCTCACTTCTCCTGTTTTTATATTGTGAACTATGTCCTACATTCAGAAGAATGTGTGAATGTCTGTTTACAGCCTGGAGATGATCAGAATGAGAACGCCCACAAAAGCCACCTCTTGGGGAGAGAAGTAGGGCAGTGCTGCTTCGGAGAACCCTCTCGGGTCCCTTGGCAGTAACTCGCCCCCAGACCTCCTCCCTCGAGTGACCCTTGGGAATCGTTCTCTTGTTGCAGTATGGACCTTCCGTTCCAGTAGCCATGGTGGGTTTTAGGGTTTTTTTACTTTGTAAATAGGGTCATAACTCTGCATCACATTTGTGAACAGGTTGAATGTCCCTAATCCAAAAATCTGACATTCAAAATGCACCAAAATATGATGCTTCAAAATATCCCAAGTGGCAAATTCCACACCTCGCTTCCTGGTGTGGATTTCAGTCAGTCAAAAAGCAGACACTCTAAAATATGGTAGACGTTCCAGGTTATATGTATAAAATGTATAGAGAACACAAGTGAGTTTTGTGTCTGAATGTGGGTCCCCTCCCCCTGGATATTTCACTGTATATATGCAAATATTGCAGAGTCTGAACATGTCTAAAATTCAAAACATATCTGGCCCAAGCATTCTGGATAAGGCATACTCAAGCTGGTTTATCGAGATCAAATTTGAAGATGGCCATAATTTATTCATGATGATATTGCCTGGTGCTCTGATGTGTAAGTGTACCCTAATGTGTCACCAGCAAAGGATGACAACCGGAGTTGGGGGTGTACCTCAGTAAGTACTTGCCTAGCATTCACGAAGCCTTAGGTCTGATCCCCAGCACCAAGAACTGGGATTGCTGACACACACCTGTAATCCTCACACTCGGGAGCTGAAGGCACGGAACATCAGATGTTCAAAGTCATCTTCAGCTAACTTGGAGGCCAGCCTGACTACATCAGACTCTGTCTCAAAAAAAAGAAAAACAGATCAAAACAACAATTTGAAATGATAAATATGTGAGATTTTAAAAATGCTAATTACCTCAATTTAACCATTCCACAGCAATATATATTTCAAAACAACAGTGTACCATAAATATATACAATTTTTATTTATTAATTTTTGAAACAGATACTTTTTTGTCCCATGAGACAAACCTACACACATCTGGGAAGAAGGAACCTCATGTGAGAGAATGCCTCCACCAGATGAGCTGTGGGCAAATAGGTAGGGCAATTTCTTGATTAATGACTGATGGGGGGCCCACTCACTGGGTGGTGCTACCCTTGAGTAAGCGGTCCCACACTGCATAAGAAAGGAGTCTGGGCAAGCCATGAGGAGCAAGCCAGTAAGCAGTGTTTCTCCATGGCTTCTGCTTCTGCTCCTTCTTTGAGTTCCTGCCTTGATGGACTGTCACTAATGGACTGTGACTTGAGAGTTGTAAGATAAAATAAACCCCTTCCTCTCCAAGTTGCTTTTGGTCACGGTGCCTTCGTAAAGCAAGAGAAACCCTAAGTAGGACATTACTGTAATATGCATACGCAATTTGCCGTTAGTAAGTGCTTAAGGGGCTGTCATGGTTTTGCTATTTTGAACTCTGTTATGTGAACAGCCATAAACTAGATTAGCATTCCTTGTACCTCTGCCCTGTGCCAGGTATGGGGACAGTGGTCAAAACAGGTAAAAGTCCCTTCTTGCATGGGCACTGCAAAGGTGGATGGCTACAACAGGCCAAGGAAACAGGCCATATGTTATACATTAGAAGATGGTAACAGTTCCCTGGGGACCAGACTCGGGGACATGCACTGCTGTGGTGACAGCCACATAGGTTGGGGGAGGGCAGGGTGGTAGGCACCATGGCAGTCCAGCAGAGGAGGGCGAGCTGACGTGGAGGACCCAAGGCAGAAAAGGGGGTGGGACTGTATTGAGGTAAGCCAAGGAGCATCTGTGCAACACAAGGGTGACAGTGACCCCAGATGTTGTCATAGGGCAAAGGGCTCAGACCTGACAACACCAGCTAGGGGGTCCCCACGTCACCCTAATTCTGGCCAACTAACAGCAAGTTTAGAAATTCTCACTACCTCTGAAACAGGATTTTACAGAAACAACTCACAAAACTCAGGTGAGCTCTGTACTCCAGGCTAGAGGGCTCCACGTTCAAAGCTCACGTACATTTGAGCCCAGACTTACTATGGATCCAACATGTCATTCCATGGGTGTGACCAGGACCAGAACCTTCCTTGTGGAAGCCCCCTTTGGAGCCTCTTTTCTGACACACTTGGGTATGACACTGCTACCAGAGGACAAGGTATACCAAATTTAGTTACAGTCCTTGGCTATTTTTATTTATGACATTCATTCCATAAATCTGAGCCAGTGTTCAGGCAGGCTGTGCAGAAGAGGTAGGCCTACCTACAGAAGGGGCTTGTGGGATCTGAAACAGTTCAATTTATAGAAACAGAAAAGTATCATAGTAGTTGCCAGAGAAAGTGAGTGGGTAGGTGAGGAAAAGGAGGTCCTGGGCAAATGATAAGACACTTTTTATCTAAAAGAAAGAGTCATTTCTAAGTTATTTTTCTTGAGAGTCAGGGCTAGGGAAACAGAATAATAGACAATAGCAACCTCCAGAGCTGTGGTCCAAAATAAATATTTCCTCTTTTTAAGTTTGCAATGGAGGGAGCAGATTCAAAGTCATGGAACAAACAACTTGGTGGCAGGCATTTGCTACTTACCCCAGAGCAGCCCAGTGAGACCTCCGCACACAGCCAACAGGAATGGATATTAGCATGTCCACTTTAGAGGACACTGGACATTTCCCACGAAAGAAGACCATGTACATTTCTTTTGACCTTGGATCTATACTTCTGGACTTTTGTACCTGAACACAGAGGACACATTCTTTCTGTGTCTGCTAGTTCTCAAAATAGTCCTCCAGCCAAAGAGACATATTTTGAGTGCCTTATTGTGTCTCTTCCGGGCATATTTGAGGAGTGACAGTCTGGTCTCAGGCAGCTTTGTTTGGAGTGGCATGTTCTGTTACAGACACCTTCCCTTGAGTCTCTCTTTGATTTCCTCCATTTGAACATCTAACCTTTCTTTTTAAAGGATACCTTGGACCTCTCTGTGTCTGCCTCCCAGTTTCCATACAGTCTGTCTCCTCCCATTCAGAACTAGGGTTCTTTGCAGAATCGTCTCCTTTTCTGGGCTGGAGGTGTACATTAATAGTGAGATATTTGATTTGCATGTGCAAAGCCCTGGGTTTAACCCCCAGAACACATACATACATACATGCATACAAACATACATTAAATTATCTCCCACTTTGCTTACACCCAAGCATTGGATTAGAACCATTCTTTAAAGAGATGAGTTTATTTGGGGTCATAGTTTGATGGGATACATCCATCCTGGTAGCAGGCTAGCAGCATGATCATGGGAACACGAGACTTCTTACTCATATCTTAGTAAACCAGAAGGTACAGATGAGTCAGAATAGGCATGGGCTATGAACCTCAAGGCCCCTTACTCCCGAACCCAGAGATACACTTCCTCTAGCTAGGCCCTACTTCCCAAAGGCACCACAAGCTCCCAAAACAACACCATCAGCTGGTAAACAAGTGTTCAAACACATGAATAAGCTTATTAAAGGTGACATTTTCCATCTAAACCATAACATTCCTATCCTGGCCCGTGACCATCTCATAATACAAATGCATTCCGTTCGAGTTCAAAAAATCCCAATAATCTTAAAAATCTAAACACTAAAACTTTTTTTTCTTTTTAGTTTTCCCAGGACTGGGGAATGGGAGGATCCAGACTGTTCCCATGGAGCTTGCCAATGGCTCAACAGGGAAATTTGATGGTATCCCTCCCTTCTTTGAAAAGTGACATTTTCCACCACATTTAGGAAGGAAAGGTTCCATTAATGTCAGCAATTGGGAATACTTGTCTTCTGTCAAAGAAATGGGGGTAGCATCATGAATGTCAATAACTCCTTGGAAGAATTTTCTGTGTGGTGACAACACACCTCTTCTGGGAGAGAGGATTCTTGGGGTCATTCTCCAGCTCTGCTCTTAGGATGCTGGGTTTCCAGCCCAGCATCTAAGCAGCTGGTAAGTTATTCTGCCTCAATCAATGAATAAAAAGGCTGAACCAAAGGATGGCTGTGACGGGCTCATTAGCTTGTGACAACAAACCTTCACAGTGAAAAGGGGATGCAGGATGAAAACCTGGACCACGGTATTTAAGAATTGTGGGGCAGCTATGTGTGAGTATTTATAATGAGAACATCAAGGTGAGAAGAAGGGGCCAGGCACAATATTTAAAGCAAAAATGACACTTTGACTCCCCTAAATTAATGTCAGATGGCAAACTACATATCCAAAAAGTTCAAATGACAGAAAAGTAAGTAAAAGTAAGCCATGAAAGCTGCCTCTAAACATAGCTTGGCCAAATTTTTCAAACCTGCCTTTGCCTGCCAGGTGCTAGGATGACAGCTATGCCCACCATGCCATGGATGCCCTCTCTTCTATTCCTGGTTAGGACTCTAGTCATTGTCTTCACCTACACATAAAGGAATCACGTGCACACAAGCACATGTCATGAAATATATTATTGTGCAATAAACTTGCCTATCTGCGCAATTAAGAACAAGAAGTCTAGAAGCTTTTATTTGTCTTGTACTCACCCGTCCCCCAGAGCACCTACCCCTCTTCTGTAGGTGAAAGCACTCCACTCTCTTCTCACCTGGTTTGTGAAGAGAAACCAAGGAATTGTTAATGCTGAGCCCCCAAAATGTATTTTCTTCCTTTGTGTTCTTCCAAGGTTTTAAATTTTCTGATGTGTCTGGGCCACACCATTGATTCCTGCTCTTCCTGTTTTCTCATTATGCCAATGGCCATTTCCATGGGAATGTGGAAGGACATTCTTCATCCCTCCACAGCATGGAACTGAGGCATGTTTTGCCTCTCTAAGTCAAGAGCTTGAGCATGAAGCCAGGGTGCAGTGCATACCTTTGAGGAATTAACAGGGCCAGAAGGACCTAGACAGAAAGGGAGGTTTTGTATGTCCTGGGGTAACTTTCAATTCCCCATCATGGACCCATCAGAAGAGCTGCTTTTTACAAGGCTCTTCTTGGGGTTGTGCACTTGGGTGTGAGATGTCTGGATAACCAATAGAGGGGGTGGATGTAAGTCTTCAGGTCTCCACTGCTCTAGGAGTGGATCAGCACTAGGAACAGTCCAGATCCTGGCCACATGTTTACAGGCACCAGCAGCAGAGTGGGGGGGAGGGCGAATGTGTTTCTGAAGTTCAGTTGTCATCTTGAGTCAGAAGTGTAGCAGAGCCAGAAGGTGCAGGCCACCGAGTTGGGGTTAAGTCATTATTTTGCTTGGCTGCCTATCTGTTTTAACAGTACTAGGGATCAAATTCAGGGTTTTGCACACTCTAGATATGCACTCTACTCTGACCCTCAGCCCCTTTTACTTTCTATTTGGAGGCATAATTTTTTTCTAAATTACTCAGAATGGTCTTGAACTAACTCTGTAATCCAGGCAGGCTTTGAACTTATGATGCTCTTGCCTCAGCCTCCTGAGAATGTGAAAAGGGAAATGGACTATCAAAGCAACACTTATTCAGGGTAACAGCCATTACTAATGTCCTTCCACCCAAGGGAACATCTATCTCAACAGGCGCTCTTGCAACTGCCCTACAGGAAGTGGC
The DNA here is from genome assembly GCA_019843965.1 of Rhynchomys soricoides. NCBI lineage: Eukaryota > Metazoa > Chordata > Mammalia > Rodentia > Muridae > Rhynchomys > Rhynchomys soricoides. The sequence continues at coordinate 1,405,635 of JADRCH010000155.1, read as the reverse complement.
TCCACACAAGAGCTCAGCACCTTCCTCTGGAGATAAGGAAAGGCTAAAATGGTACCAAGCATCAGCCGTCATTAAGCTTAGGGCCTTGAACCTCCACAGTTGCTTCTCTCCTCTTCCTCTTTCTCTTCCTCTTCCTCTTCCTCCCTGTCTTCCTTCATCTTCTTTAGACAGAATCTCACTGTTTCCTCAGCTGATCTTGAATTCTCCTTTCTCAGCTTCCCAAGTGCAGAAATGACAGGCATGTAGCACCATAACCAGTCTAACCCAGCTTGATATAAAGAGTGGATAACCCATTCTCTGCCTTGGGGAGGTGAATTGGGAACTGAGGTCCTTGGAAGGTGGTTCACAAGCAGGCAACCTGCTGATCAGCACCAAGGACAGCAACCAGGTGGCCCTTCAGAAGATTCCTGGATGTCAGGCGTTTGGCCTGAAGGACCTTCTCATCAGCACCAAGAAAGGTCCTGCTGAAGGTAAAGATGTAGCAGGTGCCTTGTGAATGCTGCAAGCAGACAATGTCCCTTTCTCTCAGCACAGCTGGGACTCTGCTGTCACTCCTTAAAGACTAGGAGGACAAACACCAGTATGCACAAAGGTTAGGCGCTGAACAAACTCCCTGGAAAGAAATATACAATGTTTACCCCCATAATGGTGAGCAAGTCCCCAGCCTGTGAAGGTTGATCTTGAGGACTTCCATGGTTCTCTTATTTGGAAGCTCCAGGTGCCCCTGGGCTATGGGACTGCTTGGAGGCTACATAGAGCAGTTTTCAGGAAGGAGATGCTGGATTGTCACGGACTGCACCAGCCACATCCAGTCTTAGTCCCAGCCATATCACTCACTGACTGTGCAAATGTAGGCACATCCCTCAGGCTCTCCAAATACCTGTCTCAGTGTCAACAAATGGTGTCAAATGAGACCACCTCAGATGAGTGTGGAGGTGGCACATGTAAGATACAATGAAAGAGGCTGGGCAGTGGTGGCACACACCTTTAATCCCAGCACTTGGGAGGCAGAGGCAGGCAGATTTCTGAGTTCGAGGCCAGCCTGGTCTACAGAGTGAGTTCCAGGATAGCCAGGGCTACACAGAGAAACCCTGTCTTGAAAAACCAAAAAAAAAAAAAAAAAGTACAATGAAAGTGCCCACCAACAATACAAACACACACAGTCTGCCAGTCAAACAGGACAGGCACTCAGCAACTGGGTTTTGAATAAAATGTTTTTTACAGAATAATAAACTCCCAGAGGCTGACAGGGTTTCTTGGAAGTCAACTGATGCCTTGCCTGGGAGAAGGGTGCTCTCCCTTGGAGATGATCTGGTTGTCTCCCACAGATCTGTGACTTGGAGCTTGATCCCCAAGTAGCATTATTGAGAGAGACTGTGGGACCTTTAAGAGTTGGGACCTTGTGGGAGGTCCCTGGATCACAGGGACCCTGTCATCAGAAGAGATGAAGGCAGCTCTTGGAAGAGGGTTGAGGCCCCACCCCTGAGTTCTTCTCTTTTGCCTCCCACATAGTAACTGACCACTCACCCATCCATCCTTCCACCATTGTTGTCTGCCACGATGAGACGCAGCAAAGACCCTCAAAAACTGAGCCATGCCCTTCACTTCCAACTGAAAGCTAAATATACTTTTCTTTGGAAGCCCACCTGAGGTATCTCAGATACCTCAAAATCACTGAAAAGCTCACCACCGCCGTCGGGATGCTTGGTTCTTCCAAAAGGAAAGATACAGAACCTGGTGGACCAGTTAAGATGTTAAGTAGAGTAGAGATCTTCCCCATGTCTTCTCCTCTCTCTCCTCTTTTCTCCACTGGGAAGAGGAGAGCCCTGCACAGAGGTGGGTTAGCCCATTTCGTTCTGCTGAGGGGGAACTGTCGAGTGCTTTTGTTTTACTGGAGGTTGAGGCACTTATCTGGGTTCAGCTTCTAAGCCTCCTCACAGGTAAACTGACTCATTTATAATTGGGATAAAAAGCTTTCATGTAGATAAAAGGATTCTGTCACACATCAGGTGACTAGGGCTCCTACATGCTGGCCTACAGGGCTTCTGTTTTCCTCAGTGTTTGACAGCAGTGACAATGGCAGTAGGCAAGTCGCAGTGGCATGTGGCACTGTTTGATTTAGTCTCTGTGCAGGCCTCAAGGACAGGGAGCCTTAGCCCTGCATGGGCTACAGTCACAGGCTGGCAATTCTCAGGTTGTGGTTTGGGATCCTGGAGACTTTGAACTCTTAACTCTTCTGGTTGACCAGGGTCTGCAGTCTCTCCTATCCAGACACTTCCACCTCTATCCGCCTTCTACTCCTTTGCCTCTGTTCTTCAGCTTCCCCTCCTGGCAATGGCCATTTCGGTGCTGTTCAGCAGTTACATCCATTGTCAGGGGCCACTGCTAGATTCTGGCATGCCTGCCTCTGTCAGGGCAGCATTCAGGAGACACAGCTTGGGAGCCACAGCTGGGTGCACCACCTGAGTCACTCAGGAGCCGACATTTGTGACCCCTAGAGACTGATCCTAGTGGGTGGATGGGTCCCAGGAGGGATCACCAGGTCTGTCCCCACCACAGAGCAGATTCCTGCTGCACACATTGCTGGTGGGTGTGTCCAAGGCAGTAGCTCTTCAGTAGCTAAGTTGCATGGAGGGCTGTTTAGGAGCCCAGGGCATAGGAAACCAGGCGCTGGCCACTGGGACCCCTTCCAGGCCAGCAGGGACTCCCACAACCCTAAAAGAATAGGTGCCGACAGGTTGCACTAAGAGGCTGTGTTGGGGCTTGGAAGTGCCAGCTAGGCTGTTTGGGAGCCTAGCTTCAGAGATCTTAAGCCAAGCACTGTCCGGGTCAGCCATGGGTAGTGTTGGGACCTAAGATGTTGCCAGGCCAGGCCACATCACAGAGGAGCCCTGAGATCCTCAAATGTAAAGTCACGGCTGGAAACTGATGCTTTACCCCCTAGTACTTAATGCAATAATCCTCGGCTCTCTGCTTCTCCCTTCTTGGTGCTCCCTCAGCTTGCACTAGTGAAAGTCGCCAAGGAAAGACAAGTCTTTACAGGGAGGTAGCACAGAAGAGCGGTTCACAGCCTTTCTCACTGCCTTGACCCTCAGCACTAGTCACAGCAGTTTCTCCACCCAGAAAGCGCCCCCCTGTGGCCGAAGTAGAAACTGTTCTTGTAGCCAGCTCCAAACAGCCCTGGGGAGGGGAGACAGGCATGAGGAACATGCAAGTTCTTTGGTGATAGCACAGGATACTGTGGGGTAGTGTCACGATTGCTAATTGAAAGACGAGGCCCCAGCCCACTGTGGCGATGCCAATCCAAGTAAGGTGGCTCTGAGTTGTGTAAGAAAATTAGCGGGTACCGTTGCCTGCCTGTGGAGCCCGTTCACCCAACTGGACTGCCTTGTCTGGCCTCAGTGGGAGAGGATGTGCCTAGTCTTGTGGTGACCTGAGGTGCCAGAGTGGGTTGGTACCCAGAGGGAAGCTCCCCATTCTCAGAGGAGAAAGGGAGGGGATATGGGGGAAAGAGCTGTGTGAGGAGGGACTGGGAGGAGGGGGGCTTCGATGAGTATGTAAAGTGGATAAAGAATAAATTCGTGGGGGAAAAAGAAAGCAGAATATGAGTCAGTAGGCAGCATTCCTCCATGGCCTCTTCTTCAGTTCCTACTTTGAATTCTGCCCTGGTTTCCCTGGATAGTGGATCTTAACCTGAAAAAACAAACGAACGAACGAACAAAAAATTCCTTCCTTAAGGTGTTTTGGGTCTGTGTTTTATCATATCAACAGAGAGAAGCAAACAGAAATGGTACTGGGACATGGGGTCTGCTGTGCTACACATGACCATGTCAGTACATGGGGAGGATCATGCATTTAGAATTTGGTGCTAGAGAGATGGCTCAGCGGTTAAGAGCACTGATTGCTCTTCCAAAGGACCAGAGTTCAATTCCCAGCACCCACATGGTGGCTCACAACAGTCTGTAATGGGATCTGATGTCCTTGTCTGGTGTGTGTGAAGACAGTTACAGAACTCATATACATAAAATAAATAATCTTTTTTAAAAAAATCATTTGGTGCTGGGCATGCTTCATCTTTTTTTTTCCCCCCCCTTGGTTTTTAGAGACAAGGTTTCTCTGTGTAGCCCTGGCTGTCTTGGAACTCACTCTGTAGACCAGGCTGGCCTCGAACTCAGAAATCCACCTGCCTCTGCCTCCCGAGTGCTGGGATTAAAGGGGTGCACCACCACGCCCGACAGGCGTGCTTCATCTTAACGGGCTATTGTGGAAGCTCTGAAGACAAGAGTGTTGAGCTCCAGGGAGATGCTTGAGAGTCCATCAAAAACTCTCTGGGACCATCTGTGAAGCTTTTTCTTTTAATTAAGAATCTGGAAGTGAAACCTATGCTTTACTGACAATGGATGCTGGTCACCTGAGGCTGGAAAATTTGCTCTGATTGATAAGAGACCAGTATCACTAAGGAGGAATCTTCTAGGTCCTCAGGGTCAGCACACAAAGCTATGGCCCAAGGGGGACAAAGCTGCACCTCAGGCTGGTAGGCAAACTTGATAACATAGTAGAGTCTCCTTCATGGTACTACTTTTGAACACATGGCAGGGTCATGGAGAGCAACTGAGGCTTGGCCCTGTGTGGCAGGGTCACAGTCTCCTTGGAAAGGCCAGGAGTAGCCATGGTGAAGGTACAGCCTCAGTTGCAATGGAAACCCAGCACTGACGGGTTGTAGGGGTGTCCCACCATGTGGGAGTGTCAGAGTCCCTGAAGAGTGGCCGGAAAACCATTGGTGCAGCCTTGGTTGCTGCGGAGACCCCAGTATATTGTCGACTGTGTGGTGGCCACCAAGGGCAGCAGCAGGTGTGGACTGAAGCTAGCCTGAGCCTGCTGGACAAGCTGTGTGTGTTGTGATGGCAGAATCCCACGTTGGGATTTCGCCAAGGTCTTTGGAGCCCAGAAGCTAATGAATGAGTCCAAGATACTGGGCACTGAGCTACAGGATTATGTACATTGCTGGATATTGGTTTTGCTTTAATCTGGTTGTAGCTCTGCTATAATTCTTTTCTCTTGGAGCAATAAAATATTTAACTATATTTTTTCTTAATTTTACACGAGCCCATGGTTAAAAGATTTTGGATTTTAAAAGGGACGATGTTTTCATTTTCTAAAAGACTACGGACTTTTAAAAAGCAAGCCAGTAAGCAGTGCTCCTCCATAGTCACTGCTTCAGTTTCTGCATCTAGCTTCCTGCCTCAGTTTCCTTCGGTGGATGTAACCTGTAAGCCACATAAACCTTTCCTCCCCCAAGCTGGCTTTGCTCAGTGTTATCACAACAACAACAAAGCAAGGTAGAAGAGCCCTAGGGCTCACAGCCCTAAGCAGCAAGAGAGAATCCAACAGCGCTCCTTAGGGGCCTAATCGCCTCATCTCTGTGTTTTTGCTTCTTTACTGGAAAATGAATGTCAGGAGACATAACATATCATCTTTAAGAACTTATTATTAATACTAACATTGATTTTGGCAGATTTTAATCATTTTAATGGTGCTTTATACTTGATCAATGCCCAGTGGGTCCTCCTCATCTGTCTCACTCCAATGTGGGTGCTTGTTATTAACATGTTTTGTTTTGTCTCAAGAGGTCACAACTGGAGAGAAATCTGTCTACACTTCTGGTTTTTTCAGCTCTGACATGTCAGCTTCGAGAAAGCAGCCAATAGGCTCTGAGCTGGGAGCACCCATACACTGCAGAAGATGGATGGAGGCTTGAATGGTGACCCAAGTCTTCAAAGGTCTAGGTTTGGATGGTGAGGCTTGTAGCAGGCTTTCAACCATGCTCGTTGAATGAATTAGTGAATGAGTGTGTGAATGAATTAATGGATGACTAGACAGAGAAAGCAGGAGCAAAAATAAAAAATTCGAGGAAAGTCTTTGTTTGCTTAGCTGATCAGGGTGGCCACATTCCACAAACATGGAAACAGCCATTTTGCAAAGAAAGACAGAGGGTGATGTCAGCAACCTGTTCCAATGGCCGGAACTGGGCCTGATCCCTGCTGCAGGATCGTACCTGGCCAGCATCTGGCCATTTGTCCCTTATTTGAGTTATCTGTACCCAGACAATGTCCATTTTGGACCTGAAGCCACTCTTCCAGTTTGGACCTGAAGATGGAGATCTACTCCTGTGAATAGAGATGAGAGCCAACCCCACCGCCACCTTCACCCCCCCATACAGAGCCTCCTGACTGATATGAGGCTCCCTGCAAGTTACTCAAGCCCCAAGGGCAGAAGAAACATAAGCCCCTGGCTGAATGTAAACCAGCTGAATTAAACTGACAGAGCCCCAAGCAAAAGGTGAAGCAGGCAGCAGCCTTCAAAGATTGATGAAGCAACTGGAGCAGACAGAAAGTCTTGACAGCTCTGCTTTCCCTGATTGGTTCCACTTCTCACCTTATTTGCATACACACATTTAGCCAATCAGGACCCAACTAATTTTCAACTAATGTACTTGTCCCGAGACAAAATGAAGAGAAGGAAGACGGCACTGGAGATGGACTCAGCAGAGGCTGCTGCACTTGAGGCTTTTGCCCAACACACTTTCCCCTCTTTGGAGAAAGCTCTCTATAGCCAGCCTAGGGACTCAGTTGCAAACAGGGTGACTCATTTCTGCCTCAGCCCCTAAAACTTGGGCTGCGGATGGGAACTCCTTTCTGCAGCTGCTCCCAGCCTTGCAGACTTCTGCTGCACCCACTGGTGAGCTGCTTCCCAAAGACTTGCCCTGCTAGTGGGTGCTCTCAGTTGACCCCTGAAGCACCACTCTCCCAGCTTCCCAGAGCTGTGACATTTCTCAGAGCAGTAAGGGCTCTTGTCTCACATTCCCCTGAGAGCTCAAACCTGTTCTATTCCCACAGTCCAATCCTATGTGGCAACCTTTTAGCCATCTAGTACATTTAAGGATGTTATCCCAAGCTAATAATGATGCTTGTCCTATTAGAACACGCCCCAGTGCTTGCCTACTCAGTCCTTGGAAGGAGGGTAAGACAAGAATGTGGGCGGAGATAAGAGATGAACACCATCAACCACTCCATTGTGGTGTCCCCAGGAGCAGTCCTGGACAGGAACCAATGAGACATGGCAGAGTAAGCCCCATGCTTCGCCCCAGATAGAGAGTGAGTAACACATGAGCCCTCTGTAACTGAGCCTCTGGTGCTTTTTTTTTTCATTATTTACCTACACCTCCTCAGATAAGAAAGTAGGAAAGATGAACATCACCTCCCAGGTCTAGGACTGAGTCCGCGGAAGGGCTTGGTCCTGAACCAATCTCTCATGTCTTCCCATAGCACAGTTGGTTACCATAAGGAGCGAAGCCAAAACCAGGAGTGGCAACAAGCTCCTGGAGAGAGGATGGGAAGGATGAGAAGATAGCAGAGGGGAGCACAGAAGGAAAGAATAACCCACTCCAGGGCACTGCAAGCTTCCAAGCTCTCGTGCATGCAAGTCCATGCTGCAGGGGAGTGGGGTGTGTGTGTGTGTTCTGTGCAAGGGCCACACCAGCACTAGAACTGTGAACCATGACTGTGCCGAAGCAGCCAGCAGGTATAATGACTACACAAGCACTGCCAGTGAAGCCCCTAGAATCTCTGGAAACGTCTCAGGGCTGGAACTCACTGAGGAAAGGCCCTTGGACATTTTGATTCTATGAGTTCCCTTGGGCCCCTTCTAGCTTGCTTGCCAATAGGTAATGTGATGGCTCTCAGACCCCTCAGTGCACAAGGAACTGTCTCAACATGACCCATGCCCACCCCATGGTAACATTTGGAAAAAGGAATGATACACCCGTTTTTTTAAAAACAGAGAACAGGATAAGGCCAATGAGGTGATGCTAGTTCTTTGCTACCACAATTGGCAAGATAATAAAACAAATTCCAAAAATCCTATGAAAGGCAGACTGTGCTCAAGTCAAGGGAAGATACACAAGGTGCCAGGTTGCTGAGAGCAGAAGTTTGGGCCCTGTGCCTTCCTCAACTTACAATAGTATGACTCATCTGCCGGGCAGTGGTGGCGCACGCCTTTAATCCCAGCACTCAGGAGGCAGAGGCAGGTGGATTTCTGAGTTCGAGGCTAGCCTGGTCTACAGAGTTGAGTTCCAGGACAGCCAAGACTACACAGGGAAACCCTGTCTCGAAAAACCAAAAAGAAAAAAAAAAGTATGACTCTTGTGCTTTAGAGGCCAGACAGAGTCTGGACAACCCCATTAGACCAGGTAATCCGACTTTGGGAAGTATGACACTGGGCTCACAGATGCAAGGCTAGATGCTCCTCCCTGTTGCCTAGGAGGGAGCAGCAGGAAGAACTGCAGCATCTTCACTGGGTAAACAGGAAATAAAAAGCCATGGATGAGCTCACAGCCCTAAACCACTGATTGAACACACACCCAAGGAAATGAGCATCACAAACGCTGAAGCGAGAGCATCATGGGAAATGTTCAAGGTCCCACAGTTAACTGAACAAGCAGAATAAGACTTTAGGAAAAGCGTAATTAGTACTCCACAGCAGTCTGTGTACATAGAAGACAGGAAGGCATTCAGTTACAAATAATAACTACATCCAGAGTGGAAAGGAAGGAAGTAAAAACATGCACAGGCCCAATACATAGAAAAGCGTAAGGAATGAATGACGCATGCGCACGATTGCTAGCGCTAATCGAGACATTCAGCCAAGTACAAGGGTCCAAGACCAAACTGAAGCTCAGGTTTCTCTTTAGACAGAGTCTTGCTTTGTTAGGACAAAAAGTTGAGAATGAGTGTAAGAAAGGACAAAAATGGAACTCAACCTCATACGTCAAGAATTAACTGGAGGCCGGGCAGTGGTGGCGCATGCCGTTAATCCCAGCACTTGGGAGGCAGAGGCCGGCGGATTTCTGAGTTCAAGGCCAGCCTAGTCTACAGAGTGAGTTCCAGGACAGCCAGGGCTACACAGAGAAACCCTGTCTCGAAAAAAAAAAATTAACTGGAAATTGCCTAGAACTTAAACATTAGAACTAACACTATGTACCTCTTAGAAGAAAACAGGGGCGATCTTCAGCATTGACTCTTCAGGGATTCTTACATTAGTCTCTCTAAAGGTCTTGGCCTCTTTCTACATTGCTGGTGGGAATGTTAAAGCAGAGCAGCTAGGATGGAAAACAGTTGGTTTCCCCTCTCCCAAAATGATAAGCATAGACATTGTTTACATCTAGCACTTCTACTACTCCTTGTTGACACAGACACTAGGTCACCAGCATCACCCCCAGAAGCCAAAGGACAGAAATGACACAAGTGACGATTGGCTGACATATGGGTGAGCCACGTGTGCCCGGTTCGGGGACTGTTACTCAATCGGTAAAGGACTGCTGAGCTAGTGCATATAACAACAAAGATGGACCTTGAAAACACTATACTAGGGGCTGGAGAGAAGGCTCAGTGGTTAAGAGCACTGACTGCTCTTCCAGAGGTTCTGAGTTCAGTTCCCAGCAACCACATGGTGGCTCACAACCATCTGTAATAGGATATGATTGTGGGGCAGTAGACTGTGATAGGCAGCCTGGCCCCTGGTCTAGCACGGGCTTAACCCTAGGCCACCCAGTGGGGCTTGCCCTGTAAGGGACCAGAAAGCAAAGCATTTTGCCAATGCCCATTGGCTCCTGTCAAGTAGCTACAACCCCAACACACCCCTGTAGAGAGGTCTGTCATGTAGGAGCAGCACACCAAGCCCTCCCACAGGCAGATATCCCTAAACTCTCAGACCAAACCAATGGGAAGTACCTGTTGTCAGGCCACTGACCCATTCCAAACAGTATATTAGACCATCCCAACCTCTATATGAGAGATCCTATCCAGAAGGAATAAAGGTGTGAGAACTACTCTGTCCTCTGAGAGCTTCTATCATAAGAGCTGTAACACTGCTGCTTGGGAAGAGGTCTGCTCTCCCCCAATGAAGCCAGAAGCTTCCCCTCTCTCCCGGCTCGCACTCCCCACCCACCCCCACCACCCCCACCACCCCCCACCACCCCCACCCCCCCACCCCCGCTAGTCGGCCTCTGGTGGGCTCAGCCCTGTGGTGCAGCTTCTTGGAGCAACCGGCAACTGCTGAGGTGGAGGTGCCTCCTCCCTGCTTGCACTCTCCCCTTTGCCTGAACCTTGGCACTTGGCCAGGCCAGAGATCCCCGTGGAAAGCTCCCAGCACGCAGGTCTACATCTGATGCCCTCTTCTGGTGTGTCTGAAGAGCTACAGTTTGCGTGTGTGTGTGTGTGTGTGTGTGTGTGTGTGTGTGTATGAGTGTGTGTGTGTCTGTGTGTGTGTACTCTTTTTTAAAAAAACAAAAACAAAAAAACACTATACTACATAAGCTACATGGAGATGGTCCTGAGAGCTGTCCATCATGTGGCCAGGATAGCATTCTCACTGAGACTGAGAGAGAGCAGATTAGAGACTGCTCCAGGCTGGAGAAGAATAGAAAGTTGCTTTACCTTCTTGTTTATTTGTTTTTGTTTGTTTGCTTGCTTTATGATGCTGGTGATTGAACCAAGAGTCTCTCAGCAAGCTTCTACCTCTGAGCTCCACTCCCAGGCCTGGGAAGAGAGGGGTCGCTGAATATTATGTAGCATGTATTAATGGTATATAATGATGGGTTTATTACGACACTTTCATTACGTATATAATTAGTATTTTGATCACATTCACCCCTTCACACTCTATCCCCTTCTGCTGATTCCTTTCCTCTTTCAAATCCCCCCTTCTCTCTCTCTCTCTCTCTCTCTCTCTCTCTCTCTGTGTGTGCGTGTGTGTGTGTTACTAAGGGTGAACCCAGGACCTCCCACATGTGAGGCGAGGAAGTACCTCTGTGCTATGCCTTCACACCTGAACTAATTCTTCTGTTTGGTTTTCCTTTCTTGTTTTGTTTTTTGAGACAGTCTCTCTATGTAGCCCTGTCTGGCCTGGAACTTGCTATATAGAGCTATAGAGCAGCCCAGCCTCGAACTCACAGATCCTCCTGACTTTGCCTCTAGAATGTTGGAATTTAAGGTGTGCACCCCAGACTGTCTGTCTGTCTGTCTTTTTTTTCTTTTCTTTCTTTTTGAGACAAGGTTTCTCTATGTAGTCCTGGCTGTCCTGGAACTCACTCTGTAGACCAGGCTAGACTTCAAACTCACAGAGATCCACCTGCTTCCCTAGTGTTGAGATTAACATCACCAGGCCTGGGTCCCTTTTAAACACTAGGTCTGTACCCCTGGTTGGCTTAGAATTCACAAAATCCTCTGTGTCAGCCTCCCAAGAAGAGGGGTTATAGGCCTGGCCTCTAAAACATCACAGTGGAAATTATCAACCACTGAGAAAGGGATGATGGCACACCCTGCTTTTTAAACCTGCAAACTTTTTTCAAAACAGTATCTAGACCCCAGGATATATTTATTAGAGAAAATGAAGATTAGAAATAAACAGGCTACTTGTATAGCTCAAAAACCAGACAGCCACATTTCATTTAAAATAAGCCCAAGAAAGTTAAAGAAAGTAATTGATAAGGAAGAAAGATAAAATAGAAATCAAATACGCAAACCCAAGATGGACCCTCCAAACACAGCTAAGTTCTGAAAGTTGGACAAGCACTTGGGGGACACTCGGGGTTCCACGTCGAGTGGGCCTGCTTCTTCCCTTGTTTGGCTCAATCTGGTCAGACCCCTAAGAGAGATCAGAAATGGGGGATATCAGGAAAGATGAAAGACAAGCAAATTCAGTAAGTCCCAGAGGGCCACTGTCTGTGTAACATGCAGAGGTTAGAAACTATGAAGGAAATGATAGGAGAGCATGAAGAGCAACATACAGGAACCTTTGCCTCCTGCGTCCACGTGCGGGTCTGCTCTGGTGAAGGAGCACCTGAGAGCTCAGCCTCTCCCACATTTGGTTCAGCCACCACTGCCACCTATGCCTTGACTCTAGCAGCCCCTGACTGTACCGAAACAGACTAGAAAGCCAGAAGGGTCTGGGGTGTGGCTCAGTTAGAAGAGTGCTCACCTTGCATGTATGGAGGCCTGGGTTCAGTTCCTACAAAAAACCAGGCATGGTGGGCCGAGCCTGTAATCTCAGCACTGGGAGAGGGAATCAGAAATCCAGGGTCATCCTTGGCTACATGGAGAGTCCCAGGCTAGCCTGGACTACACAAGAAGCATTTCTATCAGAAGAAGAATGTTCCAGTTCCTGGAAACCTGGGTAAGAATTGGTCTGAAGATGCGTAGATGGAACTGTCACACACATTTCTAAAAGAGGTTCCTGTGACACTCCTCTCTCAGTTGAGCAGGCGTGCAGACTCCGCCCACTACTGTGAACACCTGCTGCTGAAGAAGCCCTTCAGGGGAATTGTCAGAGAAGTACCACAGCCTGAAAGCTGATCCTAAGACAGTTCCCTTCCCTCTCTTCATATGTCAGCTCTCAGGACGACAAACTACGTGAGATCTTTCCACAGTCTGAAGAAAGTCACAGAGAAAAAGAAAAGATAAAATATTATGAAAACTAAGTTGAAGAAAAATAGAAAATTGCCACAAAAGACTAAGGAGGTTTCCTTGGCCCTACTGCAAAGCGACGAGGCACAGAAAATTAGTGGTGAAGGACCCTAGGTCCCAGAAGGAAAAAGAATCACCGCAAGAGCCTAACCTAAACAAGAAGATGAATCTGCACATGGATCCCATCTGGTACCACCGCTAAAGGAAATGGCAAGATACGGAGGTATGCCACACACAAGAGTCGTGGTCCCAACACAACTTTCTGGCAAGAAGAGAACGGCCCTGCCAAATGTAGAGACTCCAGAAGCATCAGAGGCTAGACCTCATGAAGCCCAGAGAGCAAGCCAGAAATGGAACTGAAGTAGAAAAGAAATCTCACTGGGGATGGGAAAAAAAGACCCAAAACAAACTCCAAGGAAGCCTGAAGCCAAGCTCTCCATGAATGTCTGGAAATCTCAGGGGAAGTTCTCAGCATTCCCAAAGAAGGTGGCTTCAAGTAAAAGGAGTCATCAAAGTCACCTGTAAAGCTGGGCCCAAAGGCTGACACCTGTGATCCCAATACTCAGGAGGCTGAGCTGGACCGTAGCTAAGAGGTAGCCTGAGTTACACAGGGACTTCCAGTCCAACCCAGTCTCCAGAGACACTAAATCAACAAAAAGTGCTGCCTTCTTCACTTCCAGACTGTCTGGCTTGGGACTCGGATGTAGCGCTAAGCTGGTTTTAAATACCAATTCTGAAAACTACGACAAAATTGCCTTGGAGGTGCACTCCTGTAATCCCAGCCCTCAGAGGCCAACAGAGATTATGAGTTGGGGGCAGCCTGGGTCACGTAGCCAGATCCCATCTCAAGATCAAAAGAAAAACTTGGGTTCAGGCCTGGGTGGTAGCTCAGAACAGGGCTGGTCTCTCATCTGCTCAAAGCTCTCTATTTGATCCCCAGGGTCAGAAAAAACAAACTCTGACTCAGATTGTAGCTTTTTCTGAGACTGAGGTTTAAAACCTCCATGGATAATTTTGTTCCTGTCCATTGATGATGATGATGATGATGAAGAAGAAGAAGGAGGAGGAGGAGGAGGAGGAGGAGGAGGAGAAGAAGAAGATGATGATTTAAAATAAAATCTATTTTTAACTACACAAAGTAATCCAAACAAGTGAGACGGCCACAGCCGATAGGAATGGCAAGGTAGGAAATGGGGTAAGAAGAGTCAGGATTTACCCTGAAATGCTGTCCAACAATACACTCTGTATCTACAAAATTGAACTAACAACCCCTAAAGAAAAACTAGGTCACAAAACAAAACAAATCAAATCCATTAAGTGGCTGCCTGCTTGCACCAAGCCTCCCAGCTATCAGCTATGGTGAGTTAGAATATACAAAGACAGGTGTCAATCATGACAGCAACTCAACGCCACAGCTGGGGTAAAGCCATCAAAATGGGGCAGAACCTGCCCAGATAAGATTTTAAAGCATACACACACACACACACACACACACACACACACACACACACACGCATTTTAATGGAAATTGTATGGATAAATAAAACAAATAGTGTTCCTTGGCGTGAGGATTAGACACGATACAAATGTCAACTTTCCAGTTTCGTCAACTCAACATCAACTACCACCAAATAGAAATTTCCCTGTGTAACTAACACACTAATACTTGAAGATGAAAACATTCAAGAATAGTAAAGGCAGTCATCAAAAAAGAAAAGCAAAGAGATAAGAATTCAGAGACACACAAACTATGTAACAAACTGTACCACAAAGAGGCAGGAAAAAAACCTACGAGCCAGAAGACAGAGAGGGGGCCTGCCAAGTGCCACCTTCCAGTGTGACAGCCATTGCAATCATGAGCGCACAGCAGCTGCCTGAGCCTCAACAAGACTGGCCCTGTCAACAGGCAGATAGGGATGGGGGAGATGGTGGGACCCTAGCCCTCCATGTTGAACTATTGGCTATGAATAGAGTCTGGGAGGGAGTGGTCGATGTCTTCTGTTGTGTACCCACTGAGGAGCTCACGGGCCTCCAGTGGATAGTCTCAAACCCATGGTCACATGGATGGCCCTGACTCAGTGGGTAGCAAAGTAAAAGGCAAGAATATGGGAAGGGATTTGTAGAGAGGAGGAGGGGAGGCCAAGATAAAAGAGAAGCAGGAGTAATCAGAATGCATTATATAAACGTATAAAACTGCCGAAGAAGAAATTTAATTAATAGTATACATAATAAACTATTATAATTGAAATTATATGAAAAGTATATACTCACTTTAGAAGAGAACAGTGTCCTGAAACCGGCCTGTACATTTAGAAGTTTCTTAAAAATTGTAAGTGCCCAGGGGTAGCGGCACACACTTTTAATCCCAGCCCAGCACTCTGGAGGCAGAGGCGGGTGGATCTCGGTGAGTGTTTAAGCCAGCCAGATACACAATGTGAATTATAACCTAGCCAGGGGGGCTTAGTGAGACCCTGTCTCAAAAAAAAAAAAAAAAAAGAACTAAATGTTAAAAACTGGAAGTCACGGCTCAGTTGTTAGACTATTTGATGCATGAGACCTGAGCCGCAGCCCTGGAAAAAGATACTGCGTTGACTAACTATATTTGTAACATCGTAAATAAACAGCTCTCTCAGCACTAAAAAAATTCAATGTGTCTACTAAAACTATGGCAGATTGGTGCAGGAGAGATAGGTCAGAGGTTAAGAACACTGGCTGCTATTGCAGAGGACCCTGGTTCAATTCCAATTCATGGCAGCTCACAAACATCTGTAACTAGTTCCAGGAGATCTGTCAATTTTTTCTAAGAGGTATCAGGTATGTAGCTGGTACAGAGACATACATGCAGGCAAAACACATTACAGAGCAAATAGATAACTTAGTCTATGGTTCTTGTGAGGAACACTGTTAGCCCAACTAGCTTAACTCTGTGTGTGACCGCGTGCGTGTGCACGCATGTGTGTGTGTGGGTGTGCGTGCATGTGTGTGTGTGCGCGCGCGTGCACGTGCATGTGTGTGCACACATGTGCATGTGTGCGCATGTGCGTGTTCATGTGTGTGCGTGTGTGTGCACGTGCATGTCTGTGTGCGCGCGTATGCGTGTGTGTGTGTGTGTGCGTGCGTGTGTGTGCACACTTCTATGTATTATATATCATTCTAGGTAGATATATAAAATAGTATGGTTGATCCCTGTGGCTTTACCAGACAGCCTTGGTGTTCCTTGCGCCTCATCTCTCTTTCTCCTTCTGTACTGACCCCCCTCCCATATTCCATTTTCCACCTCATACTATCTGTGTAGTGCTAGTCTCTTCCCAGGCCCCAACTCCCCCCAGCTCCAAGCCCACCCCCACTTACGGTCCCTTTATACTTTCTGGTTTCTGTGGTCACTCCATGCTGTACACTCACAACCGAGTATTTGCAGATGAGCGGGAACATGCTGCTTTTGTCTTTCTGGGTCTGTGTTACCTCACACCATTCCATCCATTTACCTGCACATTTCAGTCTGCTTTTTCTTTACAGCCAAATAGCGTTCGATAGTATGCACGTAGCACATTTTCATTATCCGCTCATCTGTTGAAGGATATTGAGGGTGTTTCCGTTTCTGGGCTATTGTGAACAGAGCAGCTATGAACATGGCTGAGCAAGTATCTGCGGAGTAGGGTGTCAAGTCCTTTTAAGTGTGTGCCAAGGAATGATCTAGGTGGGTCATATAGTAGCTTTATTCTTTGAGGATTCTCCACGTTGATTATCAGAGCGATGGTACCAGGTTGTAACCCCCAACAGAGAGCGAGGCACCTTCCTCACGGGCTCAGCTGCATTGGTTGCCAGTTGTTCTGTTGACCTTAGCCATTCTGACTGGGGTGAAATGAATTCTCAAACCCATTTTCATTTGCATTTCCCTAATTGGGAAGAATAGATTAATTCTTTATATTGACTATTTTTATTTATGCTATTGAGAATTGTTTAGATTCCCCATCCCATTTATTAGTTGGGCCACTTGATTCCTTGAGAACACATGCGCTCACCCCCTCTCTCTCTCCCTCTCTCTCCTGGATATTAACCCTCTGTCAGATGTACAGCTGCCAACGATTCTCTCCTATCCCACTCTCTCTCCTGGATATTAACCCTCTGTCAGATGTACAGCTGCCAATGATTCTCTCCTATCCCACTGGCTTCTTTTTCACACACCTGACCATTTCCTTAGCTGTACAGAAGCTTTTTTAGTTTTTTGAAGTCCTGGTTGTCAATCAGTGACCTTAATTCTCTGACAAATAAAGTCCTGTTCCAGGCATATTCCAGTCCCCGTACAGGCATGACAGACCTCCTTTCTAGTGGTGGTCCGGGTAATTCAAGTAGTTCCCAAAACAATGTAGACGCTACCTCTCAGGAGCTTGGTTGGTGGTGTGCTGCTGAAGACACCACACACTTAGTACACAGGACTCAGATGATTTAAGCTGGATCTAACCTGAGAGTCTCTTTCCCGTGGTCTAGCTTCTATGATACCAGAAAATACTATGCAAGTTGCCAAGGGAGAAAAGCACTTAAACAGTTCTATCCAGCCAGAATACCTAAAAACCTCAGCAATGACCAGTGGACTGGCTGGTTTTGTGTGTCAACTTGACACAAGCTGGAGTTATCACAGCGAAAGGAGTTTCAGCTGAGAAAATGCCTCTGTGAGATCCAGGTGTAAGGCATTTTCTCAATTAGTGATCAAGGGAGGAGGGCCCCTTGTGGGTGGTACCATCTGTGGGCTGGTAGTCTTGGGTTCTATAAGAAAGCAGGCTGAGCAAGCCAGGAGAAGCAAGCAAGCCAGTAAGCAGTATTCCTCCAGGAATCAAGCAAGCATCAGCTCCTGCTTCCTGACCTGCTTGAGTTCCAGTCCTGACTTCCTTTCATGATGAACAGCAGCATGGAAGTGTAAGCTCAATAAACCCTTTCCTCCCCAACTTGCATCTTGGTCATGATGTTTGTGCAGGAATAGAAACCCTGACTAAGACAAATTGGTACCAGCAAAGTGGGGTATTCCTGTGACAATCTGACCATTTTGGGGAGGACTGTGGAAGGACTTTGGAACTTTGAGCTAGAAGAGCCACTGGGATGTTAAGAGCTCTGAGGGATGTTGTGTAGGAGCTTGGAAGATAATGTTGAGAACAGTGCTGAAGATGGAGGCCTGGCTTGTGAAATTTCAGAGGGAAGATTAAAGACTCTTATCAGGGCTATTGCTATTTTGACTGTGAAGATTCTGTGGTTTTGATTAGCTGGGACTGAAGGGTCAGCTGTGATTAACAAGATACCAGAACTACTTAAAGCAAAACCATTGCATTACTGGGACTATTGATGCTGGTCAGCTGGAGCTGGGAAATTAGACAACCAGTATGACTAGATATCCATAAAGTGATGTGACACCCACATGTCCACGGTGCCCACCAGCTGTCTAACGGGGCTTCAGGTCTACTCATCAGGAGGGAAATTGGGCCTGGACTGTTTTGTATTTTCCTAATTGCAAAGAATGATGACCTCTTTGTGTGTTATGTCTTAACCATTTTTATTGATTCTCTTCAGATCTCTGTTTAGATTCCCTAGCCTGTTTAGATTCCCTAGCTTCTCAGGGTTAGTGTGGTCATTGGGCCTCAGGAAAAAAAAATCTACCACTGCCACTCTGCGGTGGCAGCCACATGTAAGGTACCACTGCCACTCTGCGGTGGCAGCCACGTGTAAGGTATAATTACATCTTTAATCTTGTCCTTACGCCCACAGATAAGTGCAGCTAGTACCTCGCATCAAAGAAGCCTGTCTTTACAGCAAAGGGAGTCCATCACGGAAACCACACTGGACACAACACAGAGATAAATGGACCATGAGGAACCCAGTCCTAATAGATGCTTCTATAGATTACAGCCTGCATCTATGGCTCAAAGAATATTGTGGGTAAGGAGCCTGAAAGATTGTAGAAGTCAGAATACCAGGAAGTCTGCTATGAAACAACCTTTTGTGGAAATGGTTGAATAAGTAAGACTGGAAGAGAAAATTTCTCACAGGGTCCCACTCCTAGACAAAGAATTATAGGCAACTAATGACTTCTGGGAGGAGAGTTAAGCTCTCCCAGGTACTAGCCCCCTTATTGGCTGTCCAGTGCATAGTAGTCAGCCTGGACGCCATATACACACTGACAACAAACATACTCGGTGTCATAGTTGTGTGTGTGCACACATATGGACACATTTGTAACAAAAATAATCAAGAACAGACTGTCGATGAGAGACAAAGGAACATGGGTAGGGCTGGAGAGAAGAAAGGGAGAGATAATTTGATTTCAATTAAAAACATTTTTTAAAAAACAATCAATCAATTAAAGTTTTACAAAACTATAGCAAGTCAGGCATATTGGCCCCCAGCACCTATGGGGATAAGGAGGGGGAAGGCAGGTGGATCTCTGTGAGGTTGGTGCCAACCTGGTCTACATAGTGAGTTCCAGGATACAAAGAGCAATGTAAAGACTCTGTTTCAAAAACAAGCAAACAAACAAAAACCTATGGCAGGCTGGGCAGTGGTGGCACACGCTTTTAATCCCAGCACTTGGGAGGCAGAGACAGGTGGATTTCTGAGTTTGAGGCCAGCCTGGTCTACAGTATGAGTTCCAGGACAGCCAGGGCTGCACAGAGAAACCCTGTCTCGGAAAAAAAAAAAAAAAAACATAAAAAAAAAAAAAGAGAGAGAAAGAAAAACCTATGGCAAATTTAAGGTAAGCTATTAAGTGTAAAATTAAAGAAAGGATTTTTAAATGTATTTGTAAGTGAAGAGACTGTGATTGAGGTAGAAAGGCCAGCACTGTGAGACGCGACAATGCTCTCTTGACCAAGGGTCCTGGGAGAACTGACTGTCTCTGTAGAAGAGTGACTCCATCTGTACCTGTCAGCCTCCAAAGATCCAGTTTAAAATGTACTGGACTATTAGAGACAGACCTGAAGACTGGAGCCACTAGAGCAGCATGTAGGTCTAACACTTCAAGATAGAAGGGTAGACAAGAACTTTTTGAAAGACTCAATAATACAAGAAGTAATTCCTAGAATTGACAAATGAGGGCTGGAGAGTTGGCAGTCAAGAGCACTGACTGCTCTTTCAGAGGTCCTGAGTTCAATTCCCAGCAACCACACGGTGGCTTACAACCATCTGTAATGGGATCTGATGCCCTCTTCTGGTGTCAGTGACAGTGTACACATATACATAAAATAAATAATACTTTTTTTTAAAAAAAAGAATTGACAAGTGAGATGACATGAATGTGAAAGTCTTCTGCACAGAAATAATAACAATAATAATAATAATCACTGAAATGATTATAGAATGAGAAAATGATCTTTGTCAGCTACATATCAGAGATGGGATTTATATTTAGAATATATGAAGAACTGCAAAAATTAAGTAAGTACCCACAAAAAACTCATCCAATCAATAAATGGCCTCGTAAACTGGATACGCAACTCTTCAAAGTACAAATGACTGACACGCCCTTGGAAAGGTGTTCGAGGTAGTTAATCATCCAGGAAATGCAAACTAAAGCTGCCTGGACATTCCATCACACGCCACTCAAAATGACTGTCACCAGGAACACAAATGGGAATGAGTGCCAAGGTAGACACAGAGGAAGGGGAGTCCGGGTTCACCACTGGGAGAAACGTCAGTGTCTCTTTTCCTGTTGTGAGAAAATACTCTAACAGCTTCAGGAAGGGGGGGGGTTGTTTTAGCTCTCAGTACAATAAAACATCACCCATCATGGGGAAGTCGAGGCACTTGAAAGCAGGTGGCCACATTATGGCTGAGGTCAGAAGACAGTGATGAATACACACAACTGCCCAGATCCCATTCTCCAGAATTCCCTGCCCAGGGAACGGTCTTGCCCTCAACTCAGATGGCTCTGGCTCATCATCTCAGCCGCAGTAGCTGAGACTAATCCTGGATCCAAGGAGAGAACTGACTCCTGCAAGCTGTCTTCTGACTTCGACACGAACCCCATGGCACCCAAACCTATACACACACACACACACACACACACACAGAGAGAGAGAGAGAGAGAGAGAGAAAGAAAGAGAGAGAGAGAGAGAGAGAGAGAGAGTCATATAAAATATTACAACAGAGGAACTTGAAAACTGGCTGTGTGGTTAAGAACACTGGCTGCTCTTGCAGAGGACCCAGGTTTGATTCCCAGCATCCACATGGTGGCTCATATCCATCAGTAACTCCAGCTTCAGAGGATCAGATGCCCTCTTCTGGTATCTATGGGCACTGAATACACACACACACACACACACACACACACACACACAAAAATTCAAAAAAATAAAAAAATTAAAATGAGTCTTCCTGCATCAGTGAATCAAGATAATCCCCATAGGCATGTCAGAGGCCCATCTCTCAGATTCGTCTAGATTCTATCAAGCAGACAACACTAACCATCACATACAGCCACTATCAAATTCTGCATGTGCCTCAGAAAACTAAAACTAAAACTATTGCCACATGATGAACTACACCACTCCCAGGTGGATACCTGGAGAACTTAAGTCAACATACCACAGAGATGGTCCTGTCGCCATGTTTACTAGTGTACTACTCACAATAACTAAGAACAAGGGTAGCCATGCAGCAATGGATGGACGGATAAAGAAAATGCAAGCCACAGGCACAAGGGGATTTTATTTAGCTGTGTGGTGAAATTAAGAAGGAGACTAAGGGCTGGAGAGATGGCTCAGTGGTTAGAGCACTGACTGCTCTTCTAGAGGTCCTGAGTTCAAATCCCAGCAACCACATGGTGGCTCACAACCATCTGTAATGGGATCCGATGCCCTCTTCTGGTGTGTCTGAAGACAGCAACAGTATACTCACATACATAAAGTCTTTTTATAAATAAATAAATAAATAAATAAATAAATAAATAAATAAGACCAAAAGAGGGAAGAGCGATGGGAAAAAGATGAAGAGAACACAGACTGTAGTAGGGGGCATCCCAGTGTGAGGGACTATTTGGGGAAAGGAAGGGCAAAGCAAGAGGGGGCAGACAGTGGGGACAGTAAGAGTAAAGTATACTGGGGCTGGAAAGATGGCCCCACAGTTACAAGCATGGGCTGCTCTCCAGAGGGTCAGGGCTCAAGCCCCAGCACCCACATGGCAGCTCGAAGTCATCTGCAACTCCAGTCCCAGAGGATTGTGTGCCCTCTTCTGCCTCTGCAGGCACCAGGCACTCATGTGGTGCACAGATCTGCATGCAGGCAAAACACCTAATCCATCAAGTTTAATAATTAAAGAAGTATGGTGGCATAGTTATGAAGCCGCCATAATGAAACTCATTACTTTGTACGCTAACTTCAGATTTTAACTTAAAGAAGGTAAGTCACAGGGAGGCCACACAGGAGCGTTTGACAGGCAAAGTGCACCCTGACATGCCAGTGAGGAAAACCAACAGCCCAGTGGAGAACAGGTGACTTCGAGAAGAACTCCAAACACTGGAGCCATTTAAACATGAGCGACGGCAACAGACAAAGAGCGTGTTCACTTGTCAGTTGATGAACACTCGTGAGGATATAGTCGGGCAGTGTTTGGAGGACAACTGAGCATAGCTATTAAAATCAAACTGTGCAAGCCCTAGACCAAGAGTTCCCACCTCCTACACAGAGGTAGATACAAGGATGCTCCTTTTAGAACTGTCTGTAACCACAATACGAAAATATAAAATAAAATACCCCCTGTGCCTGTTAACATGGAAAAGTAATGATCAGAATTCATCTCCTTAGGAATGAGGTTGCCCTATGAACTAAGATAGAAAGTTCTTCCCCAATTAAGCAGAGAGAGCATATTGCAGAAGGGTGGATATGTAGGGCACCATTTGTGTTAACTCACACATGAAGCCCAAAATATGTAAAAGCAAATTAAACAGAAAGTCACAGAGAAGGAGGTACACACCCACCTGTCCCCTTCAAGGAGGGCCTTGTCCCCTTCATGCTTGGTCAAGGAGCAGGTGGCCGTGCAGCGGAGCTTCTGCAGCTATTCAAGTTCCTCCTTTAATTGACAGATGTTTCTGTATTGGCGATGCAATTTGCATATGGCCAAGTGAAAGCAGAAAGAATTCAATTTGGTTTGGAGCCAAGAATAAATGTACACTTTGAAGCGTGGGGAGCAGATGAAGTCCAGTGTGGATGTCTGTTGTTGGTACAAGCTCAGCCATGTCAAGAACTCTAATGCCTCAGACCTAGGGGGATGGCAAGGTCTTCCCCAGGTCCAAGCATGGATGTTGACAGTGTGTGCAGGAAGTATCAATCACAGTGTCCAAGCACACATCTCCAAGATGGCCACAGTCTGAGAGTACTTCCCTACTGAGAGTGGCTCACTGGCCTCCTCATCCGGCCATATAGAATAATGTACTGAGTCTTCAGTACAGGTTGCTGCTGCTGTTCCATCTGAGCACATGGCCCACTGGTCCCAGCTATGATACCTGTGTCTGTCATTTCTTCATTCCCTGTCACCTCAGTCTTGTCAAGACCAAAGCTATGCAGGTTGTAATATCAAAAGCACTTCCCATGCCTTGGTGATGCTTAACATGGAGTCCTGGGATGTGTTCCCAGGCCATAAAATCCCCAGGAAGCATAAAAATGTGTCAACTGAAGTGTTCTGTCTGCTCTCAGTAGCCACTTTGTCCTGGAGCTTAAGAATTGGTCACTTTGTCTTTCCCTAAAGACATGTTTTACTTTCTTAACATCAGCAGTGTGTGTGGAGGAGGGTCCATTTTATATCTTTGTTTGTGTCTGGGGAGTGATGATTCTATTGTTTTGAGGCACAGTCTCACAGTGCAGCCCAGCCTGGTCTTGAACTCATGACCCTCTTGTCCCAGCTACCACATCCAGCCTGATGTTTACTTCCTAACTCTGAAACATTGGTGTCCAGGTCTTTGCACACATGCTTTGTGAAGTAAGTCTCCACTGGGGAGCCTACACTGTTGTCTTTTGACTCTTCCCACCCCCTCAGGAGGGCCAGATGCCATGCTTTCCTGATCTCTCTGGGATCAGGAAAGGTCATCAGAACATTCCCAAGACTTCTTGGTACTCTTGCTTTGCTCTTGCTTCCTCTCTGTCCTCTGAGGGGGTCTACCGAGGAAAATGCTGAGGTTCTTAGGTCAAAGAAGGAAGACAAGTCCATCAAATGGCATCCCTTCAGGACTTTCCATATATCTATGGAGAGCTTCATGTTCCTTCCTGAAACACGAGTGTGAAATGTTCCGTCAGGACCCAATGTCCCATGTGTAGAGAATCCAGGGGTCAGGAAGAGCCCTCTTGCCACCCCACTGTATGATGAAGGCAGTTCACCACAATTTCACAGAAGCTCAGATGAGTCAGATCCACAGGGACTGAGAGTCATGAATTGCAGAGGCAGGGTTTGAACTTAAGACCTGCAAATCTGAGTCCAGTGCTCATTCTGCTTCTACCCTGAGACACATGAAAGATGTTTGTAATCCCCTATGACATTCTGAGGGCCCAGCACACTTCTCCCTGTTTGTAGAGTCAGGAAGTGATGCTATCGGGGCCATGAGATGAACCCCAAACTGTGTTACAGGAACCTGCTTAGTACTGTTACAGCTCCCTCCTGCTCATGATCTTGCACCAGACCTTCCCCTACCCCCACTGAAGCCACCTTACCTTCTAGATGGACCAAGGGTCTCTGAGAGCCCCAAGAGATACAGCTCTGTGACACCCCCAGATAGAGCACATGTGTGATGCTTATGTCCCCTGCCTGTGGGCTTCAGGACCTAGGTGCCATGTCTAGGCATGGGATGGGCCCATGCCTAGGATGGGCCTTGTCCTAACTGGGTACCCTGATCTGGAGTCTAGGGAAAGGCTGAAGTTCATTCACTAAAGCAGGTGGTAGACGTATCTCATTGGTCCCCTGGGTCCAGGAGGTACTATGAAGAAAGCATCTGGCCTTGGGAAGCTGGTTCTGTCTCCTTCATGTGGGCAGCCGGGTCTGCCTTCTGAGAGCCCTGGATCATGGAGGGAAAATGAGAACACAAAGAACAGGTCCTCCCACCAACAGAGAATCCTCTCTAACTCTAAACAAGCCTGGAGCAGCTTGAAGTAGGATCTCAAGAGTGGGTGCTGTGGATCAAAAAGTTGAAACCAACCACCCAGAGACACTGTGCTCATCCTCCTCCTCTCCTCCGACTTCACTCCCTCCCCTGATCACCTGACACCTTTGGTTCCCTCTCCTGTGGGTACCTGCCCTCCTGACCAGTCTGTTTTCTGAGCCCTCCTGCCTTCCAGCTGTTTCTTTGAGCAGCCTGTGTCCCTTTGACCACCCTCTCAGAGCTTCATTACTGGGAAATGGCCAGATCACTTTGCTTCCAACCACACAGGAGTGCATGAATGCTCATCTGGTCCCTGGGCTGTGTCTAAACCTTCATAATGGGGGAGGTTTTATCCAAGAATGGCCTGCTCTGAAGTGCACAGTAGGATCTAGGTTCCTGCCATTCCCCTGGCAGTCCCCTCCTCATCGGGATCAACAGCATACCCACACAGAAGGGGATGATAAGGTTGCTTTGGCCAAAGAGACACAAGTACATCTAGATGGCCTCTTCCCCCTCTGAGCAGAACATGAAGAGGCCTCCACCTTGAGCCTCGAATACTGCAGACTTGTGCAGAGCTGAGACTGTTACAGTCTCCTGAGACAAGGGCATGTGGGTAAAAATTATTCCTGCAGGTCAGAAGCAGCTGAAGTACAGGCCATTTGTTCCATCGGCATGCCTTGGCTGAATTATGTGAGTACAAGGCTCCTTCCACCTCTGCTTAAAGGATGGGAAGCACTTTGTGCCTCCATGAGAGCAATTAGGAAGTACAAGCCCAAGTTGGGGAGGAGGGGCTTTTAAGGGAGGCACAGACAGGCAGAGTTAAGGTTAGCATGGTCTACAGAGCCAGCTACAGAGAGCAGAGGAAACCTAGTCTCAAAATAATGATGGGGGGGGAGGCAGGGGAATAAGACCTTTGGGAGTGGCAGGAGAAAGGTCATGATCTGGGGATGATGCTGTGGAGGGGTGGTGAGGGAAAGATGGTGGGATGTCAGGCCAGGAGGCTCAGTCCCTACAACTCCATCACTCTCCAGCAGGAGGGAGATAATCAGCGCATCTGGAGACCTCCAGAGAGTAACTGATGAAAGTAGGCTTCTTGGCTGTTTCACAGATTCGGTTGCTGGCCTCCTCTGGGCTGTTAGATACGGATGAGATTGTTTGGATGCCTATTTGGGAAGGTGGAAGCTGAGGGTGCTATCTGGATGGGAACTAGGAGCCTGCTTTCCAGTCTAAGGCTGAGGCTGAGCACAGTGATCAGGGACAGGTGCAATAGGCAGGGGCAAGACAGGGCCACTTAGAAAGTTCTGTCCCTTGTCTCAGGCTCTTTCACAGGAGTGCAGGCAACAGAGCAAGTGAGTGGAGCCAGGCTGTGCTTTGTAGAAGAGTTGATCTATGTTCTTGATCTGGAGAAGACTGTACCTCTGGTGCAGGGAGGGGCAGAGGGCATTAGGGCTGAATCCGCAGCAGAATCCTGTATTCTGTTTAGCATTGAAAGTAGTGACTTAGGGCCGGGCAGTGGTGGCGCACGCCTTTAATCCCAGCACTTGGGAGGCAGAGGCAGATGGATTTCTGAGTTTGAGGCCAGCCTGGTCTACAGAGTGAGTTCCAGGACAGCCAGGGCCACACAGAGAAACTCTGTCTCAAAAATAAAAAGAAAGAAAAAGAAAAGAAAATAGTGACTTGGGGCTGGATGGTTCAGCGGTTAAGAGCACTGACTACTCTTCCAAAGGTCCTGAGTTCAATTCCCAGAAACCACATGGTGGCTCACAACCATCTGTAATAGGATCGGATGCCCTCTTCTGGTGTGTCTGAAGACAGCTACAGTGTACTTGTCATATATATAAAATAAATAAAATCTTTCAAATAAAAAAAGAAAATAGTAACTTCAGGAAAGAATCCTTCCCTTGAAGACATGGCATAACCCTGTGTGACTTTAAAGGAACATCTCTGTCACTTACACCGTATTTAATTTTTAAGAGATGGAGGTTTCAGGCTGGTAAGATGGCTCAGTAGGTAAAGGCATTTGCCACCAAGCCTCATGACCTAAGTTTGGTCCTGAGGATCCAGGAGATGGAAAGGGAGATCTGATCCGAGCTATCTCCTGGGGATGGAGACATGACTCAGCAGTTAAGGGCACTTGTTGCTCTTGCAGAAAACTCAGATTCAGTTCCCAGAATCCACAGTGTGATTCACAACCATCCATAGCACCAGTTCCAGGAGATCCAGCAACTCTTCTGATCTCTATAGATACCAAGTACACACATGTACACATACAAACATGCAGGTAAATTCAAACACATGAAATAAATAAAAATGTGATAAAACTTTTAAAGAATGATATGGCATGGGTGTGATCTTGATAAAGTGCCCATGCTAGCCATAAATATCTTGGCCTCAAATCATCCTCCTGCCTCAGTTTCTCAAGTATCTGGGAATCCAGATACATATTCCACCCTGAGGCTTGTGGGATCAGGAGTTGAGTCCAAGTTCATTCAGCTTACAGGAGACTAAACAGAAATGAGACTATCTCTCAGATGCACATGCTCTGAACCCTGTAGAATACACTAACTCATTAAGATAGCCATCTAAGGGGCTAGAAAGATAGCTCAGCCATCAAGAGCAGTGCTGTTCTTGCAGAGAACTGAGGTTCAACTTCTGCTACCCACACAGTGGCTCACAACCATCCTGAACTTGGACCTCCATGGACACCAAGCATGCACATGGTGCACATACATACATGTAGGCAAAACACTCACATAAACTCAAATGAATAAACCTAATTTTAAAAGCTTTAAAAGAAAACAATTGCCAACAAAGCATTTACACCACTGAAAATGCCTACTTTGTCACTTACCTGCCTTTGAACACATTGTTTCTGAGAAAGCCTGTGTACATTCCAGTTGTCCACCCAACCTTGTCTGAATAGAATTTGTTGACGACTTACAAACAGAAGTACATCTGCAGAAGCAGCAGAACAAGATGACCACCTACCTCCCACATCTCAAGGCAGGAGGAATGTGCTTCCTGCACCTGTTCAGTGGCTCACAACTGCCTGTAGCATCAGCCCCAGGACGATGCCTCTGGCCTCAACTGGTACCCACAGTCACATGCACACACCCAGACAGAGACACATAATCAAAAAATTGAAAATTTCAACTCAGGCTAAGGGAGGTACCAGGCTCCCTCTAGTGACTCAGTCTACTTATCTCCTACAACCCAGGTCACATGCCCTATTCTCTCTCCAGACCCTTGCAGCCCCAAAACCTGTCTCACAAGTAGAATCAGCTTGTATCCTACAAGGAATGCACCAAGCCATCACCTGCGTGGTGTCCCGCAACTCCTCATGGGTTGTGAGTATGAACAGAGCTCCGCTCTGGCTATGCCATTCCACAGTGGGGCTTGTGGATGCTGGCCATATGAAGCATGGTACAAATAACACTCTACAAGGATATCCAGCAGTTCCAACATCACCAGCTGAAAGCCATCCTTTCTGGGCTGCCTTGTTTTTATGTTCAAATCAAAAAACTGTGCAAGTAGAGACTGCTTGTAGATTTCTGTTCCTTTCCAGTAATTGACTCATGCACCCTTAGGTGAGAGCCACAGGATCAGGGTTACTGCTGCTCTAAGGCAAATCTTGTTATGTGCGTGCATGTGTGTGTCTGTGCGTGTGTGCGTGCGTGCGTGCGTGCGTGCATGTGTGGACGAGAGGGGATGCGGGGGAGAAAGAGAGAAAGGGTGAGCAGGATGTGGTATGGATACAAGCATATCATGACACACATGGCATGGAGGTCAGAGGACAACTTTTTCCTTCCACCTTGTTTTTGACACAGGGTCTGTGATCGTTTGTATACGCTCTGCCCAGGGAATGGCACTATTAGAAGGTGTGGTCTTGTTGAAGTAGGTGTGACACTGGGCGTGAGCTATAAAACCCTCATCCTAGCTGCCTGGAAGCCAGTCTTCCACTAGCAGCCTTCAGATGAAGATGTAGAACTCTCAGCCCCGCCTGCCGCGTGCCTGCCTGGATGCCGCCATGCCCCCGCCTTGATGATAATGGGCTGAACCTCTGAACCTGTAAGCCAGCCCCAACTAAATGTTGTCCTTAGACGAGTTGCCTTGGTCATGGTGTCTGTTCACAACAGTAAAACCCTGACTGAGACAGGGTCCCTCTCGTTGTTTCTACCACAGCTACATGTTCCAGGCTGCTGACATACATTACACAAGTGCACAGCCACACACACATGTGCAGGCATATACATATAAACACATATAGACACAATTACTACTACTAGTAGTTGTTGTTGTTATATTGAACCAGCCAATGGTGACTCATGCCTGTAATCCCAGGAACATCATCACAAGCTCTAGAGCAGCCACGGTACAAAGTGAGTTCCAGGGTAACCTGGGCAACAGTGACCTTATCTCAATAAATAACTAGGCTGCTTTGCCTGACGACTTTCAGTCCTTGCTTAGGAGTGCATTTACTTTGTTGTGGGCACTATTGCTGCCATCTTTCCCAGAAACTCTCCAGAAATCCTCCAGCCTCTGTATCAGACTGGGCTACTGGGGATCCAGCCTTACGGATCAGGGACTACTGTTTCCCAGCCTCTCCAGTGTATAGACAGCCACTGTCTGGTTACTCCACCTACATTGGGTAGGCCAAGGAAATAAATTCCCTTTCTAATATAAAAATTAATTGACTAAATAATTGTTACATCGAAGGAGTTGGAAGGTAAAATCAGTGATAGAGCTCTTGAGTAGGATCCAACAGACCCTAAGTTTGAACCTGAATGCACAAAAGATTTGTCTTGTTACTGTCATGTCAGCAATGACAGTTGGGGTACACCAGGGTGATGGAAATCTTAGGATGAAATGGCCAGGCTTTTCTTTGCTTTCTAATTCCTAGAGCTCGGGTCTGTGCATCCAGGCAGCCTCGGGGCAGTCTAAAGCCAGGCTGGGCAGGGATCCACTAAGGGTGCTGTGTCTCCAGCTCTGAAAATGAAGAGCCTCCAGAAAGGCCAAATTTGCATGGAGATAAAGGCTGGGGGAGGTTGAACCTATGGTCTCATGTGTGCTAGACAAGCGACACATTATTGTTGAGGTGGTGGCTGTGCTTGCAGACATGTTCTTCTCTTTATAAAAAGCAATTTTGTGCTGTTCCTAATCTTCCTGGGAAGTCATTTTAATCTTCTCTCCTCTAGTGAGGCAGGGCAGAAGGGAGGGAAAGGACCCCCCACACACACTCCAGTGATTTGAGTGTCACAGGACAGAGTCCACAGGGACTCTCTTCTCTTCTACTTAACTATGTCTTTCCTGAAAAACAAAACAAACTCTTTTTTAGATGTATTTATTTTATCTCATGTGTATCAGTGTATGATAGTAATTAGTGTTTGTACCATATGTATGCCTAGTGTCCATGAAGACCAGAAGATCTCCCTGGGAGTGGAGTTACAAACAGTCGTGAGCCAACTGAGAATAGTGGCCCACACCTTTAAATCCCAGCACTTGGGAGGCAGAGGCAGGTGGGTCTCTTGTGAGTTCGAGGCCAGCCTGGTCTACAGAGTGAGTTCCTGGACAGCCAGAACTACATAGTGAGACCCTGTCTCAAAAGAACAAACAATGCAGGTATTGAAACCAGGTCCTCTGTGAGCAGGGAGTACTCTTAACCACTGAACCGACTCTCCAGCCTTGACACAATCTTTTCCTGAGTTAGAAAACTCCGGCATCCCGGAGTCCAACCTTATTTTTTCCTTTTTTACAGGAAACACGTTCCTATTGAGTAGTCTGAGCACTTGCACGTGTCAACCTCACAGGTTAACTGAAACACTCACATGACAGCGCTTAGGTTACAAACTCGCCTGTTAGTACGCTTCTCTTACTTGGGCCCACTGACAATGGGCTTGCTTTTGTGTGTCTGTTCACTCCATATAGATGCTGATACACCAAGGGTGCTCTCAATTCTTCCCCAGCCCTTGGGCACCAGGAGCAACAACCTGGCAGGGAACGTGGTATTTGAGCATCAGAGCTTTGCCAGACCTGGACTCCTGGCACATGCCAGACCTGAGCTAAGCAATGGGCTATCTTTTTCATCCTATATTCAGCCTGGAAATCTGTTCCTAAAAGATGGTTCACCTGTTCTCAAGCCAGAGACTGGGAACAGCCACTGAAACAGCACACTGGTCCTTGAATTTTCCCATTAACAAAACAAATCCTGCAATAGACCCCAATAAGAGTAAATCCCCTTTCCTTGGCCATTATGAGTTTTTGAGTTTTGCTAGTGAGAAGCATGAAATTGACTTGTTCCTCCTGTGGACTGGACAGGTGGACACACAGTTATTAATCTTTCCAGTTAAGCCCATCAACTAATGGCCCCACATGAGCTGTCATGAGTGGACACTCTCCTCATCCTTGTGTGCACATCTGTGTGTGGAGGGTCGCATGTATACATTTCCATTTACATGAAGGTTACTTTTCTTCTCATCTTCTTAGCTTGCATGAACAGAAATAATTTTTTTGTTCTTGTTGCTGTTGTGGGGGGGGGATTCATTTTGTTGTTGTTGTTTGTTTGTTTGTTTGTTTTTAAGACTTGGGCTGGTGTGGTAGCCACATCTTTAATCCAGAAGCAGAGGCAAGTGGATCTCTGTGAGTTTGAAGTCAGCCTGGTTTACACAGTGAGTTCCAGGCCACCAGAACTAGATAGTGAGACCCTGTCTCAGAGAGAGGCGAGAGGGAGAGGGAGATATGGGGGAACTTAGAAGGGTTTTACTCACCAAAAGAAGCCATCTGAAAGGCTACCTGTATGATTCCAAGTACATAGCATTCTAGAAAAGGCAAAAATCTGGAGACAGAAAAAAGACCAGCAATTGCCAGAGATTCGGAGAAGTGGGGGACAAACAGGCAAAACACAGAACCATGAAAATATGTTGTGATATGGATAGATACCGTAATAAACCAGCCCAGAGCCCTGAACATACAGCACCACAATGTTCCCTAATGCAAGCTTTGGAGTCTGGGTAGTAATGTGGTACCAAAGTGGGATTATCAGTCGTAATGGTGGCACTATTTGGGGATATGCTGAAAACATTAGATGAGAGTGGCCCCAAGAACTAGGTCACTGGAGGGATGGGTGTCCTTGGTGCCCTCTCCTCCCCCCTCCCCCTCCTGCCTGTCATGAACTATAGCCTCTACCACCATGAGCCTAGAATCAAAGCTGACCCAGGACTGAAATAAGTCCCTTCTCCTTTAGTTCTTCTGCCAATCAGTAAGGAGCTAACACAGAGGGAGCCTGGTCAGCATGACAAGACCCTAGGTTGACAACACTGACCCAGCACACAGGAGATGGCCCAGCATGGAAAAAAGCTTGCAGAGCAAGCCTGAGTTGGGATCCCTGCAACCCAGATAAAAACTTGACAAGGTTGTCCACTGACCTCCACACTCATGCCGTTGTAAGTGCGTGGAGAGAGAGAGAGAGAGAGAGAGAGAGAGAGAGAGAGAGAGATATGAATCAATAATTTTTTTTAAATAAAAATAAAAGTCTGGCCCAGGCTGTGGATCATCAAATCACACAGACTCTAAGGCATCCTCTTCTTCCTTTGCAAATGACATCTCATTATCATTGCTGTGAAGAGGCACCATGACCAAGGCAACTCTTATAAAGGAAAACATTTCATTGGGACTGGCTTACAGGTTCAGAGGTTCAACCCATTATCATCACGGAGGGAAACATGGCAGTATCCAGGCAGGCATGGTGCCGGGGGAGCTGAAAGTTCTACATCTTGATTGGCAGGCAGCCAGGAGACTGTGTTCCACACTGGGCAAAGCTTAAGCACAGGAGACCTTATAGCCCGCCCCAACAATGACACACTTCCTCCAACAAGACCACACCTACTCTAACAAGATCACACCTCCTAATAGTGCCATTCCCTATGGGCCAAGCATTCAAACACCCTCCCCCAGGGAATCACTCCAGAAGGCTCAGACACAGGCTGACAGTGAGGAAAGAGGCTTGTGGTAAAAATTTCATATCACAGATGTATATGTCACAAGGATTGAGGAGCTAAATGCTTTCCAAAGGCTTTGTCATGGAACTGACTCCTTTGCCCATGTCTACCTTAGGGAAATTATTTCCCATCTGAGATTTCCCATCTCTGAGGAGGCAGGTGGGCAGGTCTCCATCCCCACCCATTTCTCTCACTCTTGTCCCTTCAAATGTGCCTCTGGTTTGCAGCGGTGGCAGCTCCATGGGCCCTGTTTTTTATGGTCCTCACAGCAACACCTACAGTAAGTGCTCCCACCTCACCCTTTGGGCAGGCAGTATTCAGAAAAACTCGCCACATTGTTCCTTTCTCTGACTTATCTACAAGAGGAAAACTCCCCTGAATAGTTCCATAGACAGCTGTGTTGGAGTCAATGTGAGGTGGGGGCTGACACAGGTTTTGCTGGGCTGGAGGACTAGATCAGCTGGTAGAATACTTGCCCAGCATGCACAAAGCCTTGGGTTTGATCTCCAGTACCACACAGACCAGGCATAGTGATTCACACTTTTGATCTCAATCCCAGTACGAGGGAGGTAGAGATAGGAGGATCAGAAGTTCAAGGTCATTTTGGGCTACATGACACCCTGTCTCAAAATAATATAGATAGACAGACAGATAGATAGATGGATGGATGGATGGATTTTGTTATGACTCAAGTTTTGTATATAGTAATTTTTTCTCAATTTTGTAAAAGTATCTTTTATTTTACCTGATGTCGTCTCTGAGGTTTATTGCTGAATGAGCTCATCCTTTCTAGCTCTTTCTGTACTCTGGATGACTGGTTCAACTCAGTTGTTCTGGCTTAAACTCCTCTCCAAGCTGACTAATTTAAATTGGCTTCTCTCAACTTCTGACTGAATTGCTCAACCTGACCTCAAATTAACTCTAGCAATCTGTTCTAATCTTCTGGCTCCTTCTCAGTCTCTGGCTCATTCTCTCTTCACCTGTGACCTGCCTCTATAAAACTGTCTTGGTAAAACTACTGACTCTCTCTCTCCCTGCACTGCTCTTAAGTAGCCTTTCCTCCCGTCTGTTCTCCTAAGAGTTGGGCATATCCCATCGCTGACTCATTCGGTAAAATCTTTTTCTGATTCATCACTTTGTCTATCCTACAATTAGACATCATTGTTTGGGATTAAAGGTGTATACTAAAGGCATGTCTATATTCTAGCTAGAGGATGAGTTCTGTAGTCCAGCCAGATCACACAGACCTAAATCTTTGGATGTGATCCCTTGCCATAGTAGCCATGTTGCTAGATTAAAATTTCTATACATAACTTAAAATTATAAGATATCATATATAGGAAAGGTTACAAAGGGAAGGCATAAAGAGGTTGGGGTATAACTCAGTGACAGAGTACTTATTAGTGTGTTCAAAGAACTGAGTATCATCCCCAGAATTAAAAAAAAAGATGTGTGAGTATATGTGTGAAACAGAGAGAGACAGACAGACAGACACTAGGGAACCCAGGACCCTTGCACATAGTAAACTAGGACTCTACTACTGACCGACACTCCTGACATTGTTTTCTTTTGAGACAGGATCTCTATATAGTCCTGGCTGTCCTGGAATCTGCATGAAAACCAGACTTGCCTTGAACCCGCAGACTTCCCCTCCCCCCCTCCTAAGTGTAAAAGCAAGCCTGCCATACCCAGCTGCTCCTAGCACTTTTTCACTTTTTATTTTGAGACAACCCTCCTAATAAATTGCCCAGGCTGGCCTTGAACTCACTCAAGAAGCCTATAGATAGGCCTTGAAGTTTCAATCCTCCTGTCTCAGCCTCCTGTGTAGCTGGGATTACATCTACATATCACCAGGCCTGGCTAAAAATGTAATTATTAATGAAGGAAAAATACAAAAGTTTTAATAAATAAATTCTCAGTGAATGCATATGGCAGGGCACACTGTTACTTCTGATGTAACCTATGTACCTAGACCTATATTTTGATGGAGCAAGCCCACCTGCTGCCTTGGAGATGAGCACAGCCCTTTGACCCACTCCTAAGCTCTGTGATATCATTATTAATAATCATCTCCTTCCTTACCTTTGCTGTGTTCCTGCATCTGTGTTACATCCTTGAAGAATACATCAGCTGGCTCTGCATACCCGTTACTAGTCTCTCTAACTATCGTGTCTTCCCTCAACTGCTTATGATTCAGCCATGAGTCCAGTCTATTCCAACAAACACTTTAATGTCTTATGACCAGACTAAAGTTGAGGGAAGGGAAATCATGCGCTAAGCCAGTGGTTTTCAACCCATGGGTCTCGATCACTTTGGGGGTGAATGACGCTTTCACAGGGGTTGCATATCAGATATCTTGTATATCGGATACAAGTCCACAACAGTAGCAAAATTACAGATATGGAGTAGCAATGAAAACAATGTTATGGTTGGGGGTCACCACCACATGATGAACTGTGTTAAAGGTCACAGCACCAGGAAGGTTGAGAACCACTGCTCTAAGCCTCCTGGACAGTCAAAGGCCCCAGAAACTTGTCCATTATCTTACCACTGTGGCGTGGCAATCCCACACAAACAAAGTCCAAGAAATGACAGGCACAGTGGCACTCTCCACATTTAATTATGTCCACAGTGTTTGATCTGCTTACTATTCAAGAGCTGACCTGCTGACCTGTTTATCTTGTCCACGGGCTAGAAGGATGCTCTAAAATGTGAATGTGAAGTCCAAAGATTAACTTTGTATGTGCAAATGTAGAGTATTAATAGAATGGGGTGTTAATAAAAATGACCTAGAATCCTTACTCTTCAGGGTGACTGGAGGGCCCCGGGCTGCTAGTGTCCTCACGGTTTTGCTCCCTGAGGATGTCATTATGAAATAGTTCTGTATCAAATCCCAGAAGGGACGATCGCTTGCTTCCCTTCTTCAGTGAGTGGTTCCTGGATGCATTTAATCAGGCCACTCAGTCATGTCACCCTTGCCAAAACACCTCTTCATCATTTTTTTTTCCTGATTCTGTAGATGGAACCCAGGTTTAATGCCTGCCAGGCAAGTGTTCTACCCCAGAACTATGTCTCCAGCTGAAGACCACTCTAAGCCACAAGCCAAAAATTGTATCTCCAACAAATTGCCATCTCAGTGTCAGAGTGAAAAGGACTGGTCTGGATACTCAGCAAATGATGCTATAAGAAACTGATGGTAGGCTGAAGAACCCTGAAAACAAGCAAGCAAAAAAGCAGCCAACTGTTGATAGCAGAGATAGATAGATGGATGGATGGATGGATGGATGGACAGATGGACGAACAAACAGATAGACCTGTGCATATATGTGTCATGGGGGGTATCTGCATGTATGTATGTGTACCACATGTGTGCCTAGTACCTTTCCTAGTACCTGCAGAGGTCAGAAAAGGACATCAGATCCTACAGAACTAGAGTTATGGATAGTTGTGAGCTACCAAGTGAACTGGAAACTTAAAGGTTCTTTGGAAAGTTGGTTGGATGGTGTTTTGCTGGGGCAAACACATGAGGGAACTTTCGTTAAAGTGGACACAGATGTGAAAGGCTAAGGCAGACCCCTGAAGGAACGTTTCACTGAAGCAGACACAGGAGAGGGGATGCTCTGCTGAAGCAAGCGTGTGAAAGGACACGTGATGAAGGATTCTTTACACGACACGAATGTATTGGTCCGCCTTACATTGTGTAGTTGAGCTGGTTTGTTGGGACTCCATGGACTCGGGCTGATTGGATGCATGTGCTGAGGCAAGACCCGTGCTGAAGCAAGGCATGTGGAGGACACGTGATGTCTGGAGGGTATAAATAGGACTCCACTGAGTAATGGAGACAGAGCTTGGCTTGCTGGCACAGCCAGCTGTGCAACACTTGTGGGTCTTTGCTGATCTTCACTTCCCAGAAAGAGGCACAGCTAAGAACTTCTCCTGGTGTCCCACTGGTTCCTCCTGCTGACTTGAGTTAAGACTGAGACCTGGCTGTCTATGCTAAGTTGTGTCACTGCTATTGCTAAACCAACTCTACTTAACTGGACTGCTGGTGTCTCTGTGAAGTGTTTTCAAGCTCCAAAGAACCTTTACAAACAGGTCCACTTCCCCCACACCCACACCCATCCCCCACCCCTGTATCGTTTCTTTTCCATAACTCTGGTAGATGGTGGACGACAAGGGAGGTTAAAGCATTTAAGAACCATCATTAAAAATAAAGTTTGAAGAAATTAAAGGTACAACCATGTGGGTGCTGGGAATTGTATTCAAGTGTTCTGCAAGAGGTTACATGGTTAAGTGCTCTTAGCAGAGATGTCAGTCTATCCCCTAACATAGGCTTCTTCATAGCAGATCTCATGACTTTCAGGACTGGACCAGAAAGATGAGTTGGGTTAGTAGGGACAGTGAGTACAGAACAGAAGCCAGTAGAATTCCATAACTCCAAAGCAGGGGCATGGGCCCCAGGGCTGGGATCCACAGAGGTGAGCATGTGTTATATTGTGCGTTAGTAGTAGCATATTGCTCTCAGTTCAGCTGAAGTAAACAAAGTCACAGGTCTTCAGGTAGTGTGCCCTCACACTGACTTACAAACTCTGCAAACCACAAGTTCTAGGAGAGAAGATTGGTTGCAACCAAGCAACCTGCTGTCTGAGCTCTTTCTTCAACAGACACTATGTACAGCAGAGCAAATCCTGAGGGACAGTTCTTCCTTATGTCTAATCACTATCAAGGAAAAAAATGTACATTTTCATATAGCCCCTGCTGAAGGGATAGCTCAGTGGTTAAGAGCCCTAGCTGTGCCTTCTGAATACCCAAGTTCAGTTCCCAGCACCCACATCAGGTGGCTCACAATGGCCTGTAACTACCGTTCTGGGGCATCTGATGCTCTCTTCTGACCTTTGTGGGCACCTACACTCAGGTGTACCTACCCACATACAGACACACACATATACATACAAAAAATTAAAAATAAGACTGATTTGTAAAAGCAGTGGCCCTTTGCCCAGAGCAAGGAAGGAGACCAGAGAAATTTGAACGCCAGGGTAAAATTCAGTGAGTTGGCTCTAAAACCATATGGGTTGTGGCCATAGGCATACTGTATGAAGCCCACCTTTAGGCATAAACTGACTGATTTCTATGCCCTCTCATTTTGCCTATATTCAGAACGAGGGCTAGAGAACTTCCCTCTGGTTTGTGAGTTTGTCTTTTTATACTTTTTTATTGGGGGTGGGGGATGAGAGGGAGGGAGCCTTGCTATGTAACCCTGAATGACCTGTTCTCATTATGTAGCCTAGGCTGGCCTCAAAGTCACAGCAACCTTCTGCCTCAGCCCCCTGAGTCCTGAGATGATGTGTCATCATGTCCAGCTTGCTATAAAATTTCAATGAGCAAAAAACTCAGGCAGGACATGCATCACATTGTGACTGACCCCATGGTGTGGCCCCCCATCTGCACTTATTATTGATGACCTTGAAGACTGTCCTTTTGAACTTTTGTTCATCTCTTGCAGATTCTGGAGGTCAACTGAGATGATAGTAATTGCTTCATTAGGGGCCACTTTGGTGGCAGGGAAATTGACTCAGTATGTTCCTGAAGCCAAAGTAAGCTACCTGCCCCCTCCCCAAGTTAAGAGGGCAGGAAACACACACCCTTCCTGCCATGTGGTGGATTGAATATGCTTAGCCCATGGGAAGTGGCACTACTAGAAGGTGTGGCCTTGTTAGAAAAGATACGGCCTTGTTGGAGGAAGTGTGTCACTATGTAAGGGGGCTTGGAGGACTCCTCATGTTCCAGCTCCACCAACTGCTGAAGAGAGCCTCCTTCAGGCTGCCTGGGGAAGCCAGTCTTCTCCCGGCTGCCTTCAGATCAAGATATAGAACTCTTGGCTCCTCCAGCACCATGCCTGCCTGCAGGCTGCCATGTTTCCCACCATGATGATAACGGACTGAATCTCTGAACCTGTAAGCCAGACCCAATCAAGTGTTTTCCTTTATAGCATTGCCTTGGTCATGATGTCTGTTCACAGCAATGAACTCCCAAGACACCCTGACGCTGCCACTGTCATGGAAGAGTGAAACATTTGCTGCACTCATACCACCATCCCCACGAGAGGAAACTACCCCTTGCAAATCATTAGTAAGGCTCCCTTCCTGTGAAGTGTCAGTGCAGGGACAACCAGAGAGGGTAGGAGTTCTAAGCCAAGACTGAGCTTGTCACCTTAGCATAAAGATCACTGCAGCCAGAACGAAGGAGGTGGTGAGATGGGACAGGGCAGGGTGGGGGAGGATTGTGTAGAGACCAGGACTCGGGTCATATGACCATACTCAGGTTGCTTTTAAATGTACAGAGCTGGGCTGGAGAGATGGCTCAGCGGTTAAGAGCACTGACTGCTCTTCCAGAGGTCCTGAGTTCAATTCCCAGCAACCACATGGTGGCTCACAACCATGGGATCTGACGCCCTCTTCTGGTGTGTCTGAAGAGTGCAACAGTGTACTCATAGACATAAAATAAAAAGAAAATATGCAGAGTCTACTGAGAACCACAGAGTCACAGGAGACTCCCTTCTCAGGGTCTTGAGGTAGTTCAGGAGACCCTAGGAGGAGGTGGGCATGTTTGCCTCTCTCTCTCCCTCTCTCTCTCTCTGTGTTTGTGTGTGCATGTGCACATGAGAGGCAGTGGGACTGCTGGCCATGCAGCACTGTTCTTGAGGTGTGGCCTTCACTACTTTGAACAGGTTTAGTTTAAGATGGCTATAGGCCACCAAGCTGGACACGCATGAAGTAGTTAGCCATGTGAGCCCTGTGCTGACTGGAGGATGAGGGTTCAGAGAGTCTGCATGGATGGAATTTAAATCCTTGGCCTTCATAACTTCATTTTAAGAGGACGAAAGGATTAAGAAGAAGAAAGGCTCAAGGGCTGAGCCTGGGCTGCTGTGCTCAAGATACAGAAGGTGAGACTCAGGACATCCCATGGAGGAAGAATGAAGACAGACCAGAGAACGGGAAGCCAAGATGGGGAAGATGAGGATGGCTGAAGAGCTGGGAGAGGTGGTCAGGTGGCTGACCTGCGTGTCTGGCTCAGAAAGGCAGGACACAGGAAGGGGAAGGACCCCTCACCCCAGAGTCTGATGGGACAGCCCCCCACGCAACACAATTAGCAGCATTTGCTGCAAAGGTGGCTGGCATAGCCAACACCGCTTTCATATATGAATATTTTATGTTAAAGTAACAATGAACCAGGCTTATGACCTGGATAGATGGGATCTTCAGCTCTCATTCCTTTGCCTTGACATTGCCCTGGACTCTAGCAAGGGATAGGGGTTGTCAATGGAGATTCACCCTGTTTGACATAATCCGGCCTCACCTGCCCCTAAGGAGTCTGTAGGGATCTCTCTGAGCAAGCCAGCTTCCTGTGGCAAAGGGGAACAGCTATGGCTGGCCA
Source organism: Rhynchomys soricoides (assembly GCA_019843965.1). NCBI lineage: Eukaryota > Metazoa > Chordata > Mammalia > Rodentia > Muridae > Rhynchomys > Rhynchomys soricoides. The sequence goes on along the minus strand of JADRCH010000155.1, from coordinate 1,365,577 downwards.
GGTGTTCACCATACCACAAGAACAAGGCATCCAGAAGACCCTGGGTGCCTTTGGAAGCTGCCAGAGTGAGCTTCTTACTGAAGGGCAGAGCAGGGCTGATCCCTCAAAGAGGAGAGGGAGGGGCTAAGAGACCTCTGGTGTGGGAACAAAGTCAAACACTTCAGTCTGCATGCCTGTGTGCAGATAATGTTACTGATAGCCCAGGATGTACCTTCTGAGCTCCTACATCCCCAAAGACACAATCTATAAGATGAGAGAGAGAGGGAGAGAGAGAGAGAGAGAGAGAGAGAGAGAGAGAACAGATGGAGGTATGAAGACATGCACCTGTAATCCCAACAATTCAGGAGACTGAAGATTTTCTTCTGGGATTGTTCATGGTTGAACCACAGATGAGACAAAAGATATTAAACAAAAACAAAGCCAGACCCTCATATAAAATATCTCAGAATGACTGAAGACAATAAAGGTCATAGCCCAGTGGCTGACCCAGAGTCTAGACCATGCATCAAAACAGATAGGCTTAGGGGGGCTCCGGCGGGATGGGTGTTGCCCACCAGGCAGGCTGGCCCTACTCAGTTCTCTACATGATGTCACAAGGCCCTTCTGCCCGGAAGTCTGAAACTTGCCTCTGTGAGGACCTTGGAGGATGTTATTTTGAGGAACCATCTTCTTGATTTTTAAATTAGTTGTTACTAGTTCTTTGAGATTTATAGAGTGTATTTTGATCTTATTCACTACCTTCCCAGAACTTTTCCCAGATCTGTACCCCCTGACTCCCCAACACCCTCTTTCCTACTCACTGAACTTTGAGGTTTTGGTTGTTTTTTGTTTTAACCCAGTAAGTCCACTTTGTGCTGACCATATACTCTTGGGTATGTGACCTTCCACTGGAACATGGGTGAGCCACCAGGAACCCCACCCCTATTGGACTCACTGGGTTGGAAAAGAAAAGAGAGAGTCCAGAAAGCTGGAAGGGAGATGTGTTGAGGATGAGGAGGAAGGGGATGGATATGATTAGGATGCACTGTGTACATCTATGAAATGTTCTTTTTAATCTTTTATTACGTTTATTTACTTGTAGTTGGCATGTGGGGAAGTCAGAGAACAGCTTGCGAGGGTCAGTTCTCTCCTTCTGCCATCTGGGGTCCCAGGAATTGAACTCAGATCCTCAGGCTTAAAGTTAAGTGCCTTAACCCACAGAGTCATCTTACTGCTATGAAATTGTCAAAAAATAAGTAAAATTTTAAAAGAGAGCTTAAAGGGACGTAGCCCTGTTGATTTAAAAAAGAAAAAAAGAACTTTGCCTAACATGTAGAAATTTCTGGGTTCAATCACCCATTACACACACACACACACACACACACACACACTCTCTCTCTCTCTCTCTCTCTCACCCTCACTGTGGTGGTCTGAATGAGAATGGCCCCCATAGGCTCATATATTTGAATGCTGGTTCCCAGTTAGTGGACTGTTTAGGAAGGATGAGGAGGCGAAGCCCAGTCCCTCCCTTTCTCTCTACCTCCATATTTCACATGAAAATGTAAGCACTCGGCTACTGCTCCAGCACCATGCCTGCCTGCCTGCTGCCAGGCCTCACACCATGATGACATTGGACTTGCCCTCTGAAGCCTTGGTCATGGTGCCTCTTCACAGCACTACAACAGTAATTAGAATATATATATATATATATATATATATATATATATATATATATGTTCAAATATATATATATAGAGAGAGAGAGAGATCATAGACAAATTTAGTATTTATAAAAATATTGAAAACAAACAAACAAGTCGAGCAGTGGTAGCCTTTAATCCCAGCACTTGGGAGGCAAAGACAGGCAGAACTCTGACTTTGAGGCCAGCCTGGTCTACAAAGTCCTGAGTTCCAGGACAGCCAATGCTACACAGAGAAACCCTGTCTCAAAAAACAAAAAGAAAAAACAAAACAAAAGAAAGAATGAAAAAAGAAGAAAACTATAAATTAGTGCTTAAATTAATTCTAAGTGGAGAAATTATAGACATATAGAGATATGTAAATATACACATATTATAATTAGCAAAGTTATACATTTGCATATACAATGACTAGATAAATACAGTGCTTTTCCAGGAACTGTGTGTTTGTGCATATATACATATATGTGTGTGTATGTGCATATATATGCTCACATACATATTTGTCTCTTAAAACAATGCTCAGGATGGAACCTATGGTACAGTCCACACTAGGCAAGGTATACTGGCTACTCTTATGTCAACTTGACACAGAGTTACCTGAAAGGAAGGAACCTCAATTGAGAAAATGCCTCCATAAAATCCAACTGCAAGGCATTCTCTTAATTAGTGATTGATGGGAGAGGGACCAGCCCATCATGGGTGATACAATCCCTAGGCTAGTAATCCTGGGTTTTACAAGAAAGCAGGCTGAGGCGTGTGTGACTCTTGTAAAGGGACATTAGTAGCTGCTGCAGGTCCTGTTTGGAAACCCTGGGTATAAGTCCCAGTTTTTTGCGTTAGTGTGGGAGACATTTGACTCTTGTGTTTGTATCTCCTTTTGATGATTGCTGTGCCAACCCATGTCTTTTGGGGGAGGGATGAAAAGAGGTTTGAAATAAAAGTGTTTAGAAATGCAAAAAAAAAAAAAAAGAAAGAAAGAAAGAAAGAAAAGCAGGCTGAACAACGACATGGGAAGCAAGCCAGTAAGCAGCATCCCCACCTCCATGGTCTCTCTCTGCATCAGCTCCTGCCTCCAGGTTCCTGCCCTGATTGAGCTCCTGTCTTGGCTTCCTTTGATGATGAACAGAAATATGGAAGTGTAAGCCACATAAACCCTTTCCTTCCCAACTTGTTTTTTGGTCATGGTGTTTTGTTGCAACAAAAGAAACCCTAAGACACAAGGTCTCTACCACTGAGCTACATCGGGCCCATTTCTTTTTAGACTTATTTTATTTGTATGAATATTTATGAGTGCTTCACCTGCATGTATGTTTGTGCATCACATGTGTGCATGACCCATAGAAGCCAGAAGAGGGCATCAGATCCTCTGACGTTGGTGTTATGGACAGTTGTGAGCCACAGTGTGGGTGTAGGTCCTCTGAAAAAGCAACAAGGAGCCAGGCAGTGGTGGCGCATGCCTTTAATCCCAGCACTTGGGAGGCAGAGGCAGGCAGATTTCTGAGTTTGAGGCCAGCCTGGTCTACAGAGTGAGTTCCAGGACAGCCAGGGCTACACAGAGAAACCCTGTTTTGGAAAAAAAAAAAAAAAAAAAATTAAAAATTTCTTAAAAAAAAAAAAAAAAAAGCAACAAAGGCTCCTAACTGCTGAACCGTATTTCCAGCCCTCGCTTTTTTAAACACAAATTATATATATATTCAATGAATATATATTAAGATACCTTGTATTTGGTTAAGTTTAGTGGTTAAGGCACCTGGACAGTGTGAAAACATGTCTGACTCACTAAAGACTTCAGTTGGATCAAGCTGTGGGTGGTCCCGTCCAGTCCTATGGGAAAGCTGAGCCCATGCCAGTCTTCAGGCAAGGGGGAGCAGCAACAGGGGGAGATGGGTAGGAAATGCAAAGATGCAGCAGCACAGGGTGCGATGTACACTGAGCTCTCTGTGCAGGAAATGCTAGGCTAGAGCCGTGCAGGCATGCCTCCTGAGATTACCCTGACATCCTAAGTGGTTTGCCATTCCCTTATAAACCTCTGAAGCAGCATGAGCAGTGGAGTCTAAGACAAGAAGTGAAGAGATGTAACAGTAACCCCAGCACTCAGGAGGCTGACACCAGAGGATTGCCATCACTGACATTGAGGCCAACCTGGGCTATATAGGGAGACTCAGGTCATCCAGAGTTATATAGACCCTGTCTTTTTTTTTTTTTTCTTTTTGGTTTTTAGAGACAGGGTTTCTCTGTGTGGCCCTGGCTATCCTGGGTCACTATGTAGACCAGGCTGGCCTCGAACTCAGAGATCCACCTGTCTCTGCTTCCCAAGTGCTGGGATTAAAGGCGTGAGCCACCACTGCCTGGCAATAGACTCTGTCTTAAAACAACAGTCTAGTCCTCACTTTAGACAGATTTTCAATTAAAGATGTTCAATGGCCAGGAAAGAGGCAGGGAAATGAGACTATGGCACTTCCTGTGGACTCGAACACATTTGTAAACACTGAATTTATTCCCCCCTAACCTGGGAGTGGGTATTTCAGCTATGAGAGTGCAGTAGTGGTTAGGAACGAAGCTAAGTCTGTTAACTGTCCCCGTTCTGGTTACCAGAAGTGGAGCCACTTTCCTCAGAGACCAGGCCCAGCCCACGGAGGGCAGTCCAGCACTCATCTCCAGGTTGGTACATGATACAACTGTGATTAGCCACAGATAGGGTGTTGCTAAAACTAGCTTAAAGATCAGGGAGTCTAGAGTCAGAATTTTCAAAAAAACAAACAAATGCAGGCAGACATCATAAAACCTGGATAATACAGAGGTTGGATGAAGATGGAAGTCACAAAGAGGCAGGAGAGAAAGGCAGAGACGAAAGCAGACACACAAAGAGAGGCAGAGGAGCAGAATCCCAGATATGAAGGGAGAGAGAGAGAGACATAGGACTTGAGGACCACAGCCCCGGGCCGCTTTCCTGAGATGAGATTCCAGCAGGGAGAACCCCACTGGCTTCTCCCATACGTCTCCAGCCGATCCTCACCCCTATCTGAACAGCCAACTCCAAGGAGAGACAGGCTCTGATGACAGGTCGTGATAAACGGGCTTATAGGACCTCCCTCAGACTGAGCAAGGCTGTCTCTGCATGGGAAGTCCAGTCATGTGTTTTCCCAGAGTGTGCACCAAGCCTCTGCTCTCTCTCTGCTACCACCTTACCTCTTCTCTGTACAGGAGATACAGATGTGCATCGCTTTGCCTCTTCTCTGTACAGGAGATACAGGTGTGCATGCTTTGCCTCTTCTCTGTACAGGAGATACAGATGTGCATGCTTTGCCTCTTCTCTGTACAGGAGATACAGATGTGAATCGCTTTGCCTCTTCTCCGTTATAGGAAATACAAATGTGCATCACGTTAGTCATATTCAGAAGAAAAGAGCGCTATGGACCTGGTAGTGTATCTACTTATCCTGTGTTGACCCCTGGCCTACAACTGGTTTCTAGCACAAAAAAAAACAAAAAAAACCAAAAAAACACTAAGATTTTATTTTTTTAAGGAGCTGGACTTGCCACAAATTTTAATCAGCACAGCACTTGGGAGATAGGAGCAAGGAGATCTCTGTGAATTTGAGGCCCCCTGGTCTACATAGTGAGATCCTATCCCCTCAAAAGAAGGGGCCAGGCTTGTGTCGCACACCAACAGTTCCAACACCTAGAAGACAAAAGCAGAAGGGTCAGGAGCTCAAGATCAGTTTAAGCTAGAGGCTAGCCTGAGCTCCATGAGTCTGAGAGACAGAAGGAGTTGGGGGTGAGCTAGTGGTCCTTCCTGGGCTTGACTAAAGAGCTCTGTGAGCTGGGCAGTGGTGGTGTGTGCCTTTAATCCCAGCACTTGGGAAGCAGAGGCAGGTGGATTTCTGAGTTCAAGGCCAGCCTAGTCTACAGAGTGAGTTCCAGGACAGCCAGGGCTACACAGAGAAACCCTGTCTTGAAAACAAACAAACAAACAAACAAAAAAAGAGCTCTGTGGGCCTGACAGCCCGCAGGACCTGTTCCAGCCTTCCTGGACAGCCCTGTGTCCCCATGGGGCGGTGACCCATGAGTACTTTCATGCTCTGGTATAGGAGAAATGACTCAGGCAGTAGCAAGTGCAACTCTGCATAATCTTCATGGGGGAAATTCCTGCATGAACCCCATTTGCCTCATTCACCTGACCCACATTCACACTTCCTTCACCAAAACTGCTATTCTCAGCTTCTGGAACTGGCTATCCACATTCCAACTCTGTTTTGACCACTTAGCGACAGGTAGCTTTGCCACTCTAGACCTTCTAAGCCCTTGGGGTGCATCTAATTAAATGCACCCAGAGCCCTTGGAAGAAGTAGGGAGGGGGGCATTAGAGGCTTTCCAGAGTCCTCCCCACCCCTCCCCACATGACCAGCTCTTTCTGGTCCCCTGGGTCCCTTTCCACGCCTCCAACCTGCCCTGTCACAGCTGCTAGTGCCCCACCCCAACACAAAAACAACCCCTCTACGCCTCTTACCGGGCAGGCTTGCCAGGCTGCAGGTTCTGCCAGTGTGGAGGACAAATCTCCAAACACCGGCGCTCCCCCTTCCCAACTGGCTGCACCACCCCACCAACCGCCCGTGCTTTTTCTCAAATTAGTCATGCGGCTGCTTCTTCAAATGGTAAGTTGGAAGAATCTTAACTATGCCAACAGTGCCTTGGCACTGTTTCTCCTACATCCTAACCTGCAGTCAGGCAAAGAGGCTGCAGTGGTAGACAGAAGGACACGTTGTTGCAGGTATGTGGAGGCATCCCTCCCATCGCTGGTTCCAGAGATTGAGGTGAACCCGGTTTCGATTGTGCACTCATTTTTAAAACCTGTGCCTACTCAGTCCCTTGTGTAATTTTACTATAGTTTTAACTCCACATAGGTGGCACGTTAGCACCCTGCTTTCCATCCATGCTCTGCCACCTACATTAACCCTCACAGATACATGAGATTCAAATCCATTCAGTTTGTAAGCATGTAGGGAAGCAATCCATTTGCTTCATAGCTAAATAAGCTCCTGGCCTAAGAAATAGCATGACTATCTCCTTCTGGTCAGTGCGGACACTCTTTTCATGCACATTTACATTGTTTTAGTTGGTGTCTCAGTCAGGGTTTTACTGTTGTGAGCAGGTACCATGACCAAGGCAACTCTTTTAAGGACAATATTTAATTGGGGCTGGCTTACAGGTTCAGAGGTTCAGTCCATTATCATCAAGGCGGCAGGCAAGCATGAAGAAGAAGCTGAGAAACTTCATCTGAAGGCTCTTCAGCAGAATACTGGCTTCCAGGCAGCTAAGACTAGAGTATTAAAGCCCACGCCCACAGTGACACACCCACTCCAACAAGGCCACACCTCCTAATAGTGCCACTCCCTGGACCGAGCACATACAAACCATCACAGTTGGGTTTTTTTTTTGTTTTTGTCTTTTTTTCTATTCAAAATAGCCCTTAGTAGGAACATTTCCATACTGATGATGTTTCTATAGTTTAAACTCTGAGTCTGCCCCCCACACACACACCCATGCCCTGACCCTTCTCCATGCCCAAACCCAAGCCCTTGTCCCACAACCAGACCCTAAAGCTAGACAACTCCCAAGTTCTGTTACTGAGGAGGGAGGTTGGGAATCTCATTCCACAAACTGCTTTTATTATAGATCCTAAATCGCCTCTGATGTTAGGCAGCATGTCAGAGCATAATCACAGCCTTTTCTAATCAACCTCTCTCCCTCCAAGTTACTAAAGACAAACTTAAATACACCTTCCAGGCTTACCAGCTCTTAGCTGGCTTAAAGATGAGTTGTTTTGTAAGTCACATGTTTGACAGAGAACAGCACCTCTGCCAGGTGTTATGATGGTTGCCTAAATTACTTTTCATGGTCTTGAAGGCTGCTTCTGTGGAATACAGTGATTTTTGTTGTTGTTGTTTTAGGAATTTGTTTTTGTTTTGTTAACTTATTTTTCTTTTCTGTGCATTGGTGTTTTGCCTGCATGTATGTCTGTGTGAGGATGTCAGAAGCCCTGGAACTGGAGTACAGGCAGTTGTGAACCACCATGTGGGTTCTGGGAATTGAACCGGAGTCCTCTGGAAGAGTAGCCAGTGCTCTTAACCACTGAGCCATCTCTTCAGCCTTTGGTTTTTTGTTTGAAGACAGGGTTGCCCTGGCTGGCCTGGAACTCCTTAATATACCAGGCTGGCCAGATTCTGTTCCCTGAATGCGGGGATTAAAGGCATATGCCATCACATGGGGCCCACACTGACTCGTCAGTGGGCTTGCAGATATCCAGTGGGTGCCTGGGATGTGAAGGCTGACCATCTTTTGTTTTCCTAGTCTGTCCTTTTGGCTGCCTTAACCTTTTTTTAACTATGCATATCTCTGTGTGGGTGGCATGTGCATGTGCATGCAGTTGCTAACAGAGGCCAGAAGAGGGCATCAGATCCCCTGGAGCTGCCATTATAGATAGCTATGAGCAGCCCAGCCTGGGTGCTAAAAACTGAACTCTGGGCTTCCAGAAGAGCAGGGGGTGCTGTTAACTATGAGCTACATCTCTAGCACTCAAAAACAAACAAACAAACAAACAAACAAAACCAACAAACAAAAAACAGGGGCTAGAAAGATAGTTCAATTGTTAAGAGCACTGGCTGCTCTTCCAGAGGCCACGGGTTCAAAGCCCAGCAGCTACATGGCAGCTCACAACCACCTGTAACTCCAGATCCAAGGGATCTGACACCCTCTTCTGGTCTCCACGGGCACCAAGCACAAAACTAGTTCATAGACATATACATGGAGGCAAAATACCTATATACATAAAATAGTAAAATAAAAAATTTAAGAACAAAATACATGCTTGTTCCATGTTCCAAAGTCATTTTATTTATTTATTTGTTTGTGTGTTTGTTTGTCTGAGTGTGGAGGGCTTGCACACCAAGACATGCCTGTGGAGGACAGAAGACACCTTAGGGGAGTCAGTTCTCTGCTATGTGGGGTCCAGGGATTCAATTCAGGTCATCAGACTTGAAGGCAAGTGTCTTTATCCACTAAACCCCATCACCAGCCCTGCCTTAACCTTTAATTCAGCTATTGAGCTCTTATGTAGACTCAGTGATCACCAAGAACTGCCTGTCTTGAACTGTAATACAGGGTTAACTTAACCTGGATTTGCCTAATCTTTCTCTCTCCCCTTTAAGACTGAAGACACTCACCAGACCATGAAAGGGAAAGAGACAGCATCCAACGCCTAGAAGATACCCACCTTGTCCCAGAAAAGTCAAGAATATTCTAAGCCCGTTCGGCTCCTTCGTTATTTCTGCCCTGTATCTGGAGCTCCTAAACTCCTGAAATGGAGGTGACCTGTGTGCAAAGCCCCCTCTGCTCCCTTCTTTAGCCACTGCATAAAGTCCTTCTTCCTCCCCACTTAACTCCGGGACATTGGTTTTCTGTGGCATGAGCTTCTGGGTCCGAGTCCAGGAAACTCTGCTCTCATTATGGCCCTTCCCCAGATTTGATCACCTCCTCATAAAGAGTCTCTCCCCAAAGCCACCTTCCAACCTCACGACATGATCCCTCTCTAACCCCACCCTCCCTCCATGCCTAGGGCCTTCACTGCCAGTCCCCAATGCCCTACCCCTGTTTTCTAGACCCCTAAACCTCCAACCAGTGTCATTTCCCCTGACATCCCAGCTCCCCAGATATGACTTCCCCCACTCTGGCCACTTGCCACGCTCTGGACCTACCCCTCAGCTGTCCTTTCCCTAGCTCAGGTACTGTGGTGACTTGTTTGGTCAAAGCAACAGCAGTTAGAGTCATCTAGAAAGGGGGATGCTAACTGGTGCATTGCTTTCACAAGACCGGCCTGTCGGCAAATCTGTGTGGCATTTTCTTGATAAATGAAAGATGTGAGAGGTCCTAGCCTACTATCAGTGATCTACCCCTGGACAGGCAGATGTGCCCGGGGTTTTAAGAAAGCAAACTGAACAAACCAGAATGACCCAATATTCAGCGTCCCATCCCTCCACATCTTCTGCCACCGTTCTACCTCCAGGTGCCAGCCTTATCTCCTTTTCTGTCTTCTCCCGGTGATGGATTTTGATGAGGATGCCTAAGCTGGAGTTTGTCATAGGCACAGAAAGCAAAGCAGAGACAAGTTCCCCCACCCAAGTGTCTTAGTCAGTGTTTCTATTCCTGCACAAACATCATGACCAAGAAGTAAGTTGGGGAGGAAAGGGTTTAGTCAGCTTACACTTCCAATTGCTGATCATCACCAGAGAAAGTCAGGACAGGAACTCAAGCAGGTCAGGAAGCAGGAGCTGATGCAGAGGCCATGGGGGGATGTTCCTTACTGGCTTGCTTCTCCTGGTTTGCTTTCTTATAGAGCCCAAGACTACCAGCCCACAGATGGTACCACCCACAAAGGGCCCTCCGCCCTTGATCACTAATTGAGAAAATGCCTTACAGCTGGATCTCATGGAGGCATTTTCTCAACTGAAACTCTTTTCTCTGTGATAACTCCAGCTTGTGTCAAGTTGACACACAAAACCAGCCAGTACACCAAGCCTAGACCTCCTCTGCAGACTGGACCAGCTTCAAACTCCAGGACCCTTCTAAGACCATTGAAAGATTGATATAAAGAATGTTCTTAAAGACCATCACCTATTCAAAGTGTATTTAAGACCAGGCACTGCACAGACAAGCATGAAGTACCCTGGAATTTTGCTCCTTATATTTCTACAGTATTTGGCTGGTTTTTCCAAATTTGACAACATTCAAACATTTTACATATTATCAATAATAAATGATAATCCAAGTGGTGGTACACGCCTTTAATCCCAGCACTTGGGAAGCAGGCAGATTTCTGAGTTTGAGGCCAGCCTGGTCTACAGAGTGAGTTCCAGGACAGCCAGGGCTACACAGAGAAACCCTGTCTCGAAAAACCAACAACAACAAAAATAATAATAATAATAATAATAATAATAATAATAATAATAATGGATAATCCAAAAGCACGTTTCCTAATCCATCAATAAAACTTTTAACCTGGCAGTGGTGGTGCATGCCTTTAATCCCAGTACTTGGGAGGCAGAGACAGGCGGATTTCTGAGTTCGAAGCCAGCCTGGTCTACAGAGTGAGTTCCAGGACAGCCAGGGCTATACAGAGAAACCCTGTCTCGAAAAACAAAAACAAACAAACAAAAAAAACTTTTAAAGGAATCACACTGGAAGGCCTATTTATTTCATAATTTCTTGTAGAAAGTCACTCCCCCATGAAGCAGTGAGCACACAGTGTTGTTAATAAGTTGATAATGTGATAGGCAATTAATTTTAAAGATTCTTTTTTGACTGACTTAAGGTTCAGTTCCCACTTCTGGGTCTGTGTTACTGAGGGACACAGGGGACAAGGATGCTGGGCACAGTGTTTATACAAGTCAAGCTTTCACGTGCAATTTTTTTTTTTTTTTCTCCAAGGCAGGTGCACCAACTTAGAAGTTGGCCTGAGGCTCATGGACCCCGTGCTCAAACCAAAGAGCACAGGAAAGAAACAGAAAGGGATGAACTCATTCCATCTCTCCAGGAGAAACAGATCTCCAGGCCTGGGCTGAAGCTCCAGACCCTCGGCATGGAAGATCACAATGCTGCTCAGTAGAAGTTAATCTATTAATGTTTGACTATTTTGTTATCAACAACTAGTAGCTCTCAATAATTTACATGTTGGCTGGATGAGGTGGGACGCATATTGGCTTACCTAATCAGAAGGCTGAGGTAGAAGGATATTGAGCACATGGGCTCAAGGGCAGTTTAAACGTAATAGCCAGCTAAGCAGTGATGGCAATGCATGCCTTTAATCCCAGCACCTCGAGGCAGAGGCAGGCAGATCTCTGTGAGTTTGAGACCAGCCTGGTCTACAGATCAAGTCCCAGGACAGCCAGGGCTACACAGAGAAATCCCGAGTCAGAAGCCATAGAACAAATTATGTTCTATATAGCACAGTGGCAGAGCACATGCAGTAGGCACTAGGCCCAACACACACACACACACACACAGTCTTGGTTTGGATCATCTTCATTGGCACAGGGAAATATGTGACTGTGACTGACCACTGTCCAGTGAAACTGTTTGTTGTTCGGTGCCATGAACTGAATTCATGTCCTTGAGCGTGCTAAACCTTCCCCCCCCACCATTAAGTTGCACCCCAATCCAAAGCAGTTTTCTTATTACAACAGCTGGTTGTCATTGTTTTGGTTTGGTTTTTGAGACAGGGTCTCACTATAGTGTGGCCTGACACTTCACTCTATAGACCAGGCTAACCTGGAACTCACAGAGATTCCCCTCTGCCTCTGCACGAGTCTTTAATCCCACGCTCTGTTGAAAAAGCAGGGTTTTTGTTTGTTTTATTTCGTGGTTTTGTGTTTAAGAAAAAATGAGTTTAAAACGTTTGTAAATCATAGAGGCTGCAGGTATGGGGAGCTCCCTGGTAAAGCACACGCTCAGAATGGGCAAGGTTCTGGGATTAATTGCAAGCACCAGATGAAAACTAAAGAAAATAGAAACTAAAAGTAAAGAAAGAGAAGGCAGAGGAGGGAAGTAGAACCTGGCTGTCCCTCTCTGTCCCTCCCAGGGTGGGGCAGTGCTTACGCTAATCAGGCCATTCCCAAGAGACTCCAGTTTTAACAAGCCACCTGTGATTCCATTCTGAGTACAAAATTCAGAGGCCCAAAGATCCTGGATCTGGTGGTGGAGATTGAAACTGCAACCTTTCTAGTACCAACCATTTGGCCCACACTGATAAATGTCTCACAGCTGCAAGGGAGAGGGACCACAGGTACACAGCAGGGTGCTTTGCAATACACGAGCATATTTAAACCTTATCTGAAAAAAACAGACCTACCAGGCCAGTGAAGAGTGCAGAGCCCTCACATGGACCCCCAAGAGGAGGGTTACCTATCACCTACTGACCTATCATCTGCTGCTTGATGTATGCAGGGAGTGACAGACAGAAACTCACCATTGTCTCTGTCCGTGGCCTGAAGTTGTTCCTCCCCACCCCCCTGGCCCCAGTCCTTGCTTCTGAGACTTGGTATGCCTCTGCTGCTCTCAGCAACTTTCCAGAAGAGTCTTCAGTTCCTTTTCTAACCACAGGCAGTCCTTAGCTACTCAGACGTCAGCAAGCTTGGAGACCATTGAGTGTGCATGCCCTCCCACATAGGCAGGGGAGTGGGCCCAGACCTGGCATCCCTGGTAATACTAATTTTTGAGGAAGGAGGAAGTATCATAATCACCCTGTCTTAGAACTTGAAATTCCATGGTCATTCATCAGTGACCTCTTTTACAAATGGCTTGCTCAGTGAGAAGATAATTCCTTTTGATAAAAAACAGCCAGGGTTTCCCTGGGCCAGGCAAGGCCCAGGATCACCAGTGTTAAAGAGAAAGTTGTATTTCACAACCTCAAAAGAACAGTCTGAAGCCAGGTGAAAGCAGCAGGAGATTAAGGAGCCAGGACCTACAGCTATCTCCTTTTAGGGAGCTATGTACATGTACACCCCAGGAGTCCCTCCCCCAATGCAGGGCTGACACTCTCCCTGCTAAACCCACAACTGCTTTTTCTTTTGTCTTTCCATCCCCCCACCAATATCTGTCTAAACAGGGCCTTTCTCATTACGAAGAAACCCTCCCCCTCAAACACACACACACACACACACACACACACACACACACCAAGACTTCCGAGCCTGCTTCCTTGACTCAAAAGCCATGACTTTTCTTTCCTTCTCTCTTTATATATATTATTTATTTATTTATTTATTTATTTATTTATTTATTTTGGGGGTTGTTTTGTTTTGGACACAAGGTCATGTGTAGCCCAGGCTGGCCTCAGTCTCATTGTGCAGTCATGGACAATAGCCCTGAACTTCTGATAGTCCTGCTTCCACCTCCTGAATGTTGCATCACATGCTTTGCACCACTCCTGTAAAGAGTAGACTGGTACAGTGTGTACCGGAAAAAAGCCATGTTTGGCCATCCATCCTAAAGACGCCAATTTTAAAAGCCCAATTAACAGTAAAACGCAGAAAGGGGAGATCTGCTTGGTGAAGACACACTGGGGAAAGGGATCTAGCCCCAGTGACCCACTCCAGTCTGTCCTAAAATGAGATTACAGTTTAAAGAGAGGGCCTGGATATTCACACCCACCATTAACACCTCATCATCTGGGCTCCAGTTTCATTCTGCAGGGCAGTGGGACAAGCAGTTAGAACTGTGTGGAATCTCTTCCCAGTAAGGGAAGTTTCCCCTCCAGCTGGCATCTTTCCCTTTTTCCAACATGAGATTCCTGAAGAAAGTCCCGTTGTGTGGAGTGTCCTGCATGGAGGACCAACCAAGCTGTGTCCCCACTCAGTTTGATTTATTTATTTCTAAAACAGGATCTCACTGTGTTGCTCTGGCTGACCAAGAGCTCACTGTAGAGCCCAAGCCGGCCTCAGACTTGCAGCAATCCTCCTGCTTCAGTCTCCCAAGTATAAATATATGGCACCACTCCAGGCTGGACTGTATACTTTATATGAGTGTCAAGCCTCTTTTTTTGTTTCTTTGGGAGTGTTGTTTGTTGAGACAAGTCTTGCTATGTACCGAGTACTAGCCTGGCACCTGCTATGTACCGAGTACTAGCCTGGCACCTGCTATGTACCGAGTACTAGCCTGGCACCTGCTATGTACTGTGTACTAGCCTGGTGCTTGCTATGTAGTGTGTAC
>JADRCH010000155.1:1235453-1351124 GCA_019843965.1 Rhynchomys soricoides | reverse complement strand
TAGCCTGGCACCTGCTATGTACTGTGTACTAGCCTGGCACCTGCTATGTTCTGTGTACTAGCCTGGCACCTGCTATGTAATGTGTACTAGCCTGGCACCTGCTATGTTCTGTGTACTAGCCTGGTGCTTGCTATGCAGGTCAGACTTTGGCTTTTTGACACTCTTGCCTCAGCCTTCCCAGTATTACGGCATGTGCGACCACACCCAACTAGAATCATCTCTCAATAAAACTGTCTTTATGTCATATTAAAGATAAATTGGGGACAGCGAAAGTGAGGAGAAAAGTCTAAAACCTGCCTGTTCCCACCCAGCATGGGTGGGCCAGTAGACTCACAGAAGACCTCTGCCACCAGGCAACTTGGGAGGGAGAAAAAGTCCATAGAGCCGTCCAATGCCATGCCCCCAGAGGCAGTTTGCAGACACCTAGAGGCCCCTTGCTACCACACCATGCTGCAAGGGCAAAGAAGGTCACCCAGAGACCCACTAGCTACATGGCCCACCTATAGCAAAAGCCACCACAGTGAGTAAGTGTGCAGTGAACAGATGGGAGAGAAAAAAGCGAATAGTATGAGTGTTCTGAAGAGAAACTAGGAAGTTGAGGGTGGAGAGGTGCAGCCTGCTGTTGAGTAGCCAGTCCTGCCACCTGAGGTCATGGAAAAGTTCCAGCCTGCGCTGCCACTGAGGGCCATGTGCAGGAGAGGTTGGTGTCAATGGCATGGCTCATATTACCACTAGAGATCATGGGCACCACACTGGTTGGAGCAGCAGTCACCTGGGACCACATAAACGACCAAGGTCTATGCAGAATTGGCCCTGCCTCTCACTGGCTGCAACATGCTGAAGAACTGACCCCTCCTGGCCCTGCACTTTGCCTAGGCAGCACAGTGGAGCTCCTGGCCCTGGTGGCAGGGGGGCACACGTGAGCCTGCCACAAGAGCATGAATGTGAGAGAGCTGACCCTACCACCCGGCTGCTGTGAGGTGGTGCAGGTAGGGAGGTGATGCCCTCCTCCCCCTCACCCCTCACCACCTGAGGCAGTCAGGAGAGCTGGCCCTGGGGTCATGAGAGCAGATGAGCTGGCTCCACCACTCACCTGACATGAAGTGGCTTGGGCATGAGGGTGATGCCTTCCGCTCTCTGGCTCCTCATGAGAACAGGTGAGCTGCCCCAGCTTCTCACTGGCTGTGGCACTTTGGAAAATGACCATGCACCTTGCCTGGGCAGCATAGTAGAGTTGTCCCCAATGGAAGAGGCATGAGTGGGCCCCAAAAGGGTGAGAGGGAGAGCTGGCCCAGCTGCAGCACTTGGGAGAGTGAGCCCCATGCCTCAACTGGGCAGAACAGTGAGACTGGCTGTGGAGGCCTGGGTGCAAGTGAGCCTGCCCTGGAGGCAGGAGAGTGAGAGAGCTGATCCTGCCTCCTGCTGATGGTGGCACTGGGGGGCCTAGCTAGGGCAGTGTTGGAGAGTTCACCCTGGTGGTGTGGATGCAGGAGATCCAGCAGACTGACCAGCTCAGTTACCATCCAGGCCTAGATCCAGGGCTTCGAGTTGGCCCACACCAAAATCTATATCATCAGTGAACTGCTAGATTGTGTGAAAGGGTCAGTCCTGCTGATCCAAAGCTGCAGGATCTCCATTACAAAGGGCAACCACAGGACAACCAAGAGTCCCTGTGAGGATCCAATATTGATAGTGCGACAGAAGCCAGAGACCTCAAACCACACCAATGACTCACTGCAATGAACATTTACAAGTGAAGATGTGTGGACAGAAGGGTCTACTGTGGGACACACTGTGACATACTACAGTTTCCACGATGAGATGTTTTTTATGCTTTGCTTTGTTGTGTTTACTTGTTGTTGTTGTTTGTGTGTTTTTATTTTCTTTTGGTGGGGCAGTTGCAAAGGCAGAGGGCAGATATGTGGGGACAGGGAGATGAGTGGGACTGGGGTGCATGGTGTGAAACTCACAAAGAACCAGTAAAAAGTTAAAAAAGAATAAACAAATAAAGAATTAAACTGGGGAGAAGGTCATTAGAGAGACCCTGTCTCAAAAAGGATAAAATAAATTAGAGACCGTGAGATGGTTCAGCACGTTAAATGGTCCTTACCACCAATCCTAATGACCTGAGTTCAGTTCGCAGGACCCGTATTGTGCACTCCCACAGGCTGTCTTTCTAACCACCACACAAAAAACAACATACTCACTGGGCAGTGGTGGCACACACCTTTAATCCCAGCACTCAGGAGGCAGAGGCAGGTGGATTTCTGAGTTCGAGGCCAGCTTGGTCTACAGAGTGAGTTCCAGCATAGCCAGGGCTACACAGAGAAGCCCTGTCTCGAAAAACAAAAAAATCCAACATACTCGAATGCATGCACGCACACGAATGCAATAAATAAATAAATGAATAAATAGTTTTAAAAGAGGACCTGGAGAGAGGACTTGGCATTAAGAGTGTGGACTGGCTGGTCAGAGTGTTGCACACATTTAATCCCAGAACTCAGGAGGCAGAGACAGAGAGATCTCTGAGCTCAACTGGTCTACATAGTGAGGTACAGTACAGCTAGAACTACACAATAATGAGACTCTGTCTCAAAAACAAAACAAAAGAAGCAAACAAAACAGTGTGTGATGCCCCTGTAGAGGACCTGCGTTCCAATGTTCACATCAGAAAATCAGTAACAACTTATAAGTCCAACTCCAGAGGAATCTGATAACCTCTGTCCTCAGGATGTGTCCATACAAAACACACACACACACACACACACACACACACACACACACTTAAAATTAAATCTTTTAATCTTTTTAAAGGAATAAAAACAAACCCCTGGACTGGAGTTACAGATGTCTTGTGAGCCACCATGTGAGTGCTGAGAATCGAATCCAGGCCCTCTGCAAAGAGCAGCCAGGTACTCATAGCATCTGGTGATCTCTCCAGGCCTAGCCGGTACATTGTAACCATTTAGGTGAGCATTCGGGCCAGAGGAAGGGGCAAAGGAAGGCAGCTTTCAGATACAACTTTCCAAAAAGAGACCTATCACCCCAATTTTAGGGTAAGAAAATGTGTTGGAAAGGTTGAGTGTTGTACCCAAATCACATAGTTGCCTGTCCCCAGAGGGGCTTCATGACAAGTACAACTGCACAGGTAGGTTTTCTTTCTTTTTTTTAGATTTATTTATTTTATGTATATGAGTATACTGTCACTGTCTTCAGACGCACCAGAAGAGGGCATCAGATCTCATTACAGATGCTTGTGAGCCACCATGTGGTTGCTGGGAATTGAACTCAGGTCCTCTGGAAGAGCAGTCAGTGCTCTTAACCACTGAGCCATCTCTCCAGCCTGCAGGATGACCTTTGTAACACTTTTTTAGCCTTTAGTTCTTCCGTCTAAAGAGAATTATGGGAGGAGGCTAGATGGGTCTGAGTCCCACTGCTAAGGCCATTTCCTGACCCAGTAAAGGGGAGAAAACATGCCAGGATGAACGATAAAGCACTCACAGGCCAGGCAGTGGTGGTGCACGCCTTTAATCCCAGCACTCAGGAGGCAGAGGCAGGCAGATTTCTGAGTTCGAGGCCAGCCTGGTCTACAAAGTGAGTTCCAGGACAGCCAGGGCTACACAGAGAAACCCTGTCTCAGAAAGAAAAAAGAAAAAGCGCTCACAGTAGCCTTCTGTTCTTCTCTTTCCCTGTGAAAACCTCTTGTGCACCTAAGCCTCCAAGATAGAGTTTTGAGCAGACGAAGGGGGGGAATCCTTCTCAAGATTGGCAGCGTTGAAATAAACTCAGTTCCTTCCTCACAACTCTCATCTCTTAGATGTTGGCCTTGGAGAGGTGGGCCGCCCTGAATTAGTGTCAGCTGTAAAGATGGCATGCTTTAACACGTAGAGAGTGCTGGGAAATAGCCAACAGAGAGCAAGCACTAGATAAACAGGAGAATATCCTCCTGGGCTAAGAGACACACAGATGCTGTGATAAATTATGACTGGTGCCAGGTGGCCGTGCACACCTTTAATCCCAGCACTATGGAGGCAGAGCCAGGGGTATCTCCAAGTGATGGAGGTCATCCTGGCCTACATATGCAGTTCCAGGGCAGCCGAGGCTACAATATAAGAGAAATTGTTTGAGAAGGAAGAGGGAGGGAGAGGAGAGAAGGGAGAGGGAAGGACAGAGAATTATGAGTGGTAGTTAATAAAAGACTTTCCAGAATAAAAAACAAAATAACTGGGCACAGTGATAAACACCTGCCACCCCACACCTCAGAGCCTCAGTACAAAAATGGAGAATCTGGAACCAGCTTGGAATACACAGTAAGTCTCTGTGAAGGGAAGGGAAGGGAAGAGAAATCAGGAGGCTGGAGAGATGGCTCAGTGGTTAAGAGCACTTGTTGCTTTTACAGAGGACCAGAGTTCAGTTTCCAGCATCCATGTACTGAGTCATAGTTATCTGTAAGTACAGTTCCAGAGGATCTAATACCCTCTTCTGGCCACTGTGGTCACTGCAGGTTTGTGGTGCACAGACATCCAGGGAGGGAAAAACATTAGCTATATACATAGAAATAAAGATAAATATTATTCTAAAAAGAAAAGAAAAATGTTAAACATGGCATGTACCTGTAATCCCAGCACTCAGGAAGCTGTAAGAAGATTTTTGTGAGTTCAAAGCTAGTCTGTGCTACACAGTGAATTCCAGGAGTGTGGGGGGGGGGGGGGTTGGTCTTGTGCCCTGTATATTCAGTTGCTGATTTCTGTGCCCAGAGATCTGCTTTCAGTCCATATGCTAGCATTGCTGTGAAGCATCTCCTGTATCAGTGTTGTGTAAAGAATGCTCCCCAGCTCTCTCTGATTGGATGATAAAGAACTGGTCAGCTTATGGCTGAGCAGAGAAGAGAGGAAGCAGGACTTCAGTTCCCCAGGCCAAGAGGGAGAAAGAAGGGGGGAGGGAGAGGTAAAGAAGGACCACAAGGAAGAAGTAAGGTGGCCATGAGGAAGAGGGTCCAGGAGGAGCCCCAATGAGCAGGTTGCCATGGGATCCGCATGAGGCCACACATGGAGCAGAGCAAGTGAAGGTGAGACTCAGATTGAAGGTAAAGAACCCTGTGGCTGGATAGTAGATAGCTTAGGGGGTTAGAACAGATGAATATCTGTCCAGTCATAGTGCTTGCGGCTCGTTAATCAAAATACCAGGTCTCTGTGTAAATTGTTTGAGAGCAAAAATGGGCTAGAGCAGGCACAGAAGTGTCCTGCAGGTGTCCAGGTACAAAGGGGGCAGAGAAAAACCCCAAAGAATTACAGTTACACAGAATAACCCAGACTACAGTGTGAGAACCTGTCCCTTACTCCCCCCAAAAGGGGTGTGTGTGTGTGCACGCGCGCACGTGCACTCTGCAGGTAAATATAGTCTGAGACCCCAAAAAACTAAGAAACAAACTAATGTTGTCTCTGTAAACTGCAACTGGATTATATAGTACAGAATAGTACGGACATTCAGATGATTTCATATATATAATAAGTCTTTGCAGCTATTTAAGCTTATGCTGAAAGTTTTAAATAGCAAAGTCAAGTACATTGGTATATACTTGTAATTGCAGCATTCAGGAGGTAAAAACAGGCAGGTCAAGGGTTCAAAGCCATCCTAAGCTAAATAGTTGAGCCAGCCTGAGCTACATGAGACCCTGCTTCAAACAGAACAGAAACTTTAAATAGCAGCAAAAAATAGGCAGAAATAATGGCATCATTTAAAAAAAAAAAAAAAAAAGAACAAATACCCACTTTAGAATAGATATGGGTAGCAGGAAGTGCCCAGGGGAAACAGCACTTGCCAAAAAAAATCACTTGGTCTTTAGGACAGGATTTCTCTGGGTAGCCCTGGCCGTCCTGGAACTCTCTATGTAGATCAGGTTGGCCTTGAACTCAGAGATCCACCTGCCTCAGCCTCTAAAAATCTGGGATTAAAAGGCTGGGCTGGGAATGTAGTTCCCTTGCTATAAATGAAAGAATCCC
Organism: Rhynchomys soricoides; assembly: GCA_019843965.1. NCBI lineage: Eukaryota > Metazoa > Chordata > Mammalia > Rodentia > Muridae > Rhynchomys > Rhynchomys soricoides. The sequence goes on along the minus strand of JADRCH010000155.1, from coordinate 1,345,122 downwards.
TGAATCCAGTTTCCTGTAGCTCACATACTGGGCACGTTGAAACTCAGTCTGTAGCCCAGTACCTGGAAGGTGAATGTAGAAGTATCCAAGGCTCAAGGCCACTCCCAGTTACATTGAGTTAGGACGCCTGGGAATACTCGAGACCTTGTCATTTTAAAGGAGAACAAACTTTTGGAAATCATCCTCTGGCAAGGCATATGCGCAGAGGGCCGGCTGAGGGGTAGAAGCACCTGCTATTCAAACGTGAGGACCTGAATTGAAATCGCCACGCAAAACATCCCGGCACGATGGATGCCTGTAACCCCTGGTGCTGGTGTAACCTGTGGTTGGAATCTGGGTCTGCGTACTTCCAGGTTCTTGGCATCTGAGTCAAAGTATTAAAATAAGAGCTCACAGAGATTCCAACGTAGCAAGCACCGTTTATTTAGAGCAAAGCAATAGAACAGTCAGATGTTCTGTCGAGAGTGACAGACGACCACACAAGTCAAGGCGCCTCATTCTTGTTTCAGGCTTCTTTTTACAGGGCTCAAGAAAGAGAGGAGTTTGGTTAACCACGGTAGTTTGGGTGGTTCTCTATTTTGATTGACAGATTAGGTTAGCTAACCATTCTCTATTGTACACGTCCCTTCCCATAATGCATCTGATTTTAATCATATGCACACCCAATTATGTATAGACATAAGGTGGTAAATACAGGATTTTCTCTGTAAAATCTACTCAAGGAAACAGTTTGCTTTATTGTACATACACCCCAAACTAGTTCAAGCCAAATCATCTGTCCTGCCTTTGTATCTGGATATAACTGGAACATGGCTGAGTAGAATCTAAGATTGACGGTTGTCATGGAGAGGAGAAACTTAGCCCACTGTTAGAGTGGGATGTGCATGCAGCTTGGTGCAGGGGGAGGTCCTAGGTCATTGGCAGGTTGGGAGGTGCATTGTTTAGAAAAGACTATGTGTTCATAATAGGTGCAAGTAAGGGCCTTGGATTGCCAACGTGCATCATTGAGAGAGGCATGTGCTGTTCCTAGGCTTGCCAAATAAAGTGAGTGTGGAGAGGAGTGGGGCAGAAAAAAAGAGAACTGCTGGGGCTTACAAGCCAGCCAGCCCAGCCAAAATGTTTGTTCTCCAGATGCAAAGAGACCCTACTTCAAGGAAATAAGCCAGAAAGTAAGGAAGCAGATACCCCCATGAACGCATGCACACATGCACACACCATGTAAAGAAAGGTCTCAAGGCGGAGCTAGGTTAACACACCTGTAATTTCAACCCTCAGGCAGCTGAAGCAGGAGGATCACTGACACTCAAGACTAGCCCCACCTGGGGAGATGACTCAGTCATTAGGAGCAGTGTCTGCTCTTCTGGAAGCCCTGGGTTCCAGATTGAGCACGCACTCTGCAAACTACAATTGTCTATTACTACAGTTCCAAGGGATCTGACCCCCACCTTCTTCTGGCCTCCCTGGGCACTGCATACATGTAGCACACAAACATGCAGGCAAAACACCCATATGCATAAAACTAAGTCTTTAAAAAAAAAGAGAGAGAGACTAGCCCCATGTTAAAAAAGAGAAAGCCTGGGGTTCCCAAAGGTTTCTAGGGTTGTTGGAACTCAGTGAGCACAGAAAAGAGCTGAGCAAGTTCAGAGGTGTGGGGTCTCAGGAGCCAACTATGTATCTGTGTGACTAGCAGAGCAACAAGGGGATGATTTCTAGATACAGGCAGCATGACTGACCCTCTTGCTGCTGAATGATGAGAACGTGGTGGCACACACCTTTAGCACTAGCAGTTGTGAGGCAGCAGCAGACAGGCCTTTGTGAATTCAAAGCCAGCCTTGTCTACACAGTGAGCTTCAGGACAGTCAGGGCTACATAGCTGAAAGGGTCCTTAAATGTCTCCATTTAAGGACCAGGCCAGATTTCGAAAAGAAGGTCATAAGGCACCAGCTCCAGAAACAGGCTGTAAGTCCCAGGAACTAGGTCATAAGGCATCAGGTCCTCGAACAGAACATAAAATTCAGAAACAAGGTCATAAAGCCCCCTCCCAAAAAACAGCCTTCAGATAATCACAAAAATGGGGAAATATCTTATCTCAGGATGGGTCAGCTGTGCTGGGCAGCCCTATCTCATCCTGTGGTTAAACGTTCTTGACATAGGAATGCAGACCACTGACGAACAAGCCAATCAGAAGCCAAACCCTGTGACACCCCCCCCAGCACATATCAATGAAATTTTAGATTACCTAATCCCTCTAGAAAATTCTCCTAATTCTCTTTAATAAGGGTCGCCATTTTAAGAATGGTTGACCCCCCACATGCAGGTTGTTTCTGCAGGATAAACACTCTTTGCATACTATCTGAGTCTGGGTCTTCCTTCAGAAATTTTTGGACTCTTACATAGTGAGTCCTGGTCCAAAGGAAGGAAGGAAGGAAGGAAGGAAGGAAGGAAGGAAGGTAGGTAGGAAGGAAAGAGAGAGAAAGGAAAACATTTAGTGTACAGATTCAGGGACAGTAAAGATCTAGGATGACGGTCAGATTTCCCATTTTACCACTGTGTAGGTGACAGAGAGTAGGCAGAGGGTTTAAGGGGAAACCAAGCATTTATTTTGGGAAGTGTTTATTTTAGCAATTGTGGCCTGTAAGGTGCTAGTAGAGAATGAAAGCAGTGTCCAGAGCTGAGAAGTCATGCAATGAACATGTGCAGTACAGACATTGCCCAGACAGGTGATCTGAGGTAGGAGAATACACTTGTGAAGAGGAGGGAGTCTCAGGACTGCATTTGACTGTTCGCGGTGGGTCTGTGGATCCTTTCTGGGTATCTCTTCTCCCAGAAGCCTTCCTTCTTAACAGTGCCCAAAGACCCTCATCAAATACAAACCAGGGGCTGTGGGAGGGCTCAGTTGGCAAACCGACTGTGGCCTGGGTTCTATGCCATGGCCAGCTCCTAGGCTAATGTACCTAACTTTTTTTTAGATGTTATTTATGCCTAGTGCTAGTCATAAGGAGGCAGAGAGAGGCGGATCTCTACAAAGACTACAAAGTGAGCTCCAGGACAACTAGGGCTACACAGAAAAACCCTGTCTTTAAAAAACAGTAAAGGACCTGGGAGGCAGAGGCAGGCAGATTTCTGAGTTCGAGGCCAGCCTGGTCTACAGAGTGAATTCCAGGACAGCCAGGGCTACACAGAGAAACCCTGTTTCGAAAAAATAAAATAAAATATACAGTAAAATAAAGGATTGGGAGTGGGACTGGAGAGATGGCTTCATGGTTAAGAGCGGTTATGGCTCTTCCAGAGGATCCAACTCCAGCACCTACAATGGGTAGCTGACAACCACCTACATCTTCCCTTCTAGGCAATCTAGTGTCCTCTGACCTTGGACATCTTCACACAGGTGGTGCACATAAACTCATGCTGGCACACATACACACATAATTCATAAACGCACACATAAACCCATTAAGGCTCAAATACATACACATAGCTTATAGACATGCACATAAACTCATACAGGCACAGATACATACACATAAAAATAATAGCATCTCTTTTTTTAAGGAGCTGTTAAAGAAGTAGTGAGCTCGCCCAGTTCGTATAGCGGTTTGAATGATAGATGTCTCCCAGACTCGCAGATATTTGAATATGTGGCCCTGGTTGGTAGCACTGCTTGGGGAAGGAAGCTTAGGTCTGGCCTTGTTGGAGGATGTGACTGGAGGTGGGCTTTGAGAGTTTGAGACTTGTACCATTTCAGGTTGGCTCTTGATGTTGATGATTCAAATGCTCAGCTGTTCCTGCCATCGTGCCTGCTTGATGCCATGTTTCCCTGCTGGGATGCTGATGGACTCTCATCCCTATGAGACCATAAGCCCAAACTGCCTTGTCTTATTACAGCAACAGGAAAGTAACTGATAAAGTGGGTCCAGGCACTTGCTACACAAGCCTGACAAACCCATGTAATGGGATGAGGAAAAACTCTGCAAAATTGTTCTCTGACCTGCACAATTCGTGTTCTCTCTCTCTCTCTCTCTCTCTCTCTCTCTCTAATTATGATGATGATGGTGATGATTAGTCATATAAAGAAGTGCTGGGACTGAGGAGATGGCTCAGCTGGTGAAGTGTTTATCAATCATGCGTTAGGACCTGAGTCACAATCCCCAACACTCATGTAAAAAAGCTTGGTATAGCAGTTTCCACCTGTAATCTTAGTGCTGACATGGGGGGTGGGGGGACTTGCTAGACAGTGGCACTTGCTAGATAGCCAAAACTAAGATGTTTGCCAGACACGATGGCGCACACCTCCAGTCCTTGAATTCCATAGACAGAAACAGGTAAAATCTCTGTGAGTTTAGAGCCAACCAGGGCTACAGAGAGATACCATGATGCAAAGAAAAGAAAAAAAAAAGGAAGAAAAACCAGGATAGCTCAGTAGGAAAAGGTGCCTGCCCTGCAAGTCTGGCAATCTGAGTCCCATCCCTGGAAGCACATATAGGAGGAAGGAGAACCAGCTCCCCCAGATCGTCATCTGACTTCCATACACACATCATGGCGCGTGCACACACACACACAGCGGGCACTTATACAAAAATATACAACAGATATACACCAGAACTGCAGGACTGGAGAGGTGCCGGCAAAACGGAAGGGTTCAAGGGGACCACTTTACAACCTCTTCTCTACAACGTGCTGAGACCCCAAAAACACACAGCACCATATGGAGCCTCCTAGAGCCAGAGGGACGTGAGAACTTCCCCTTCACCTCAGCACAATCTGCCAGCAATGACCCCAGTAAATACTTTTTATTTCTTACTTCCTATTAGTAATAATCTCCACCTGGTGTGTATGTCTGGCTGCTGTAAGGATTCCACACTGTGCCGGCCAGGTGCTCTCAGGAGCTGCCCCTCTGCTTGCTGGGTCACTTCTTCCTTTTACACCCATGTCTCCTCCTCCTTTTGCTAATTAGCTAGAACTTTCCCTAGCTTTAACAAGCTCAGCCTGTGGACGCAGCCTTCCTCTCTACTTTTCTTTTCAAAGTCAATCCAATTCTTTTTGTTTTTCAAGATTTATTTTATGTATCTGAGTACACTGTAGCTGTCTTCAGACATACCAGAAGAGGTATTGGATCCCATTACAGATGGTTGTGAGCCATCATGTGGTTGTTGGGATTTGAACTCAGGACCTCTGGAACAGCAGTCAGTGCTCTTAACTGCTGAGCCATCTCTCCAGCCCCTTCTTTTGTCTTTCAAGGCAGGGTTTCTCTGTGTAGCCCTGTCTGTCCTGGGACTCACTCTGTAGACCAGGCTGGCCTCAAACACAGAAATCCACCTGCCTCTGCCTCCCAAGTACTGGGATTAAAAGCATGTGCCATCACCGCCTGGCTCAATCCAACTTTTAACCCTTGTGTTTCAGTTAGGTTGTTTTGTCAATTTGACAGAAGTCAGGGTCATCTGAAAAGACAGAGCTTCAGTTGGGAAAATACCTCCATCAGATTGGCCTGTAAACAAGTCTTCGGGGCATTTTCTTGGTATGAGCAGGCCCAGCCTACAATGGGCAATACCACCCCTAGGAAGGTGGTCCTGAGCTATATAGGAGAGCAGACAGGACAAGCCAGTAAGCAGCATCCTCCATGGCCTCTGCATCAGTTTCTGCCTCCAGGTTCCTGCCCTGCTAGAGTTACTTTAATGATGGACTGCGGTGTGGAACTGTTGTAAGTGGAAATAAACCTCTCCCTCATCAAGCCGCTTTTGCTCATGGGGCTTTACCACAGCAACAGAAACCTCAACTAAAACCTCTACTCTACTCCGCCACTCCCAATATCCTTAGCGAAACTCTTGAGTGTACTCTGGGCTGTCCTCCGTTATTGATCTTCCAGCACTTGCAGACGACAAAGCAACCGCTGCACTAATTGGCTGGTACAGAATTTGGAGAGATAATAGCACAGCTGTAGTCCCTCTCACAGCTAATATCCTCACAGAATAATGCTTTACCACCTGAGCTCCCCAACCGAGAAACTATCTGAATTACACACTCAACTCTATCACATAGGAAAATTAACTCCAAACAGAGCTAGGATCTCATGGAGAATCCCAAAGTATGACCTGAGTCTTTGAATCAGTGGGGGTTGGGTGGGGTGGGGGGTGGAGTAGAGAGTACACTTCAAGATCTAGGCATAGGTAAGGACTTTCTGAATAGGACGCTCATGATTGCTCAGAAATAAAGCCAATAATCAACAAATGGAATCTTATAATATAAAAAGACCTTTGTGCAACAAAGGAAACAGTCAGTCAAATGAAGAAACTGCGTACCAAATGGAAGAAAATTTTAGGCAGCTGTAAATCTCACAGAAAATCTAGAATATATATTTTTGAAAAACTAAATAAACATCAAGAAAACTAACACCAATAAAAATTGAGCAAAGGGGGCTGGAGAGATGGCTCAGCAGTTAAGAGCACTGACTGCTCTTCTGGAGGTCCTGAATTCAATTCCCAGCAACCACATGGTGGCTCATAACCATCTGTAATGGGATCTGATGCCCTCTTCTGGTGTGTCTGAAGACAGCTACAGTGTACTCACATAAATAAAATAAATAAATCTTTAAAAAAAAAGAGCAATGGGCCAGGCAGTGGTGGCACACGCCTTTAATCCCAGCACTTGGGAGGTAGAGGCAGGCAGATTTCTGAGTTCAAGGCCAGCCTGGTCTACAAAGTGAGTCCCAGGACAGCCAGGGCTACACAGAGAAATCCTGTCTCGAAAAACCAAAAAAAAAAAAAAAAAAAAAAAAAAGAGCAACGGAACTGAACAAAGTTCTCAAAAGAAGAACTACAAATGGCTAATAATGATTTTAAAACGTGTTGAACACCAGGCTTACTGATGCATGAATTTAATCCCAGTAGAGGCAGGTGGAGCTCTGTGATTTTCAGGTCAGCCTGGTCTATATAGTTGAGTTCCAGGACAGCCTCAGCTACAAAGTGAAATCCTGCCTCAAAACAAGCAAATGAGAGAGAAAGAGAGAAAGAGAGAGAGAGAGAGAGAGAGAGAGAGAGAACATTGTTGGCCATTGGGGAAATGCAAATTAAGACCACTTAGTGATTCCATTTTACCCCAGTCAGAATGGCTATCCTTATGAAAATGAATGACTGGGCTGGAGAGATGGCTCAGTGGTTAAGAGTGCTGACTGCTCTTCCTGAGGTCCTGAGTTCACTTGCCAGCAACCACATCGTGGCTCACAACCATCTGTAATGGGATCCGATGCCCTCTTCTGGTGTGTCTGAAGACAGCTACAGTGTACTCACATACATAAAATAAATACATCTTTTTTAAAAAAGAAAGAAAGAAAAAGAAAACAAATGACTGGCTGGAGAGAACTTTCTGCTCTTGCAGAAGATCCAGGTTCAGTTCCTGTCTTAGCCAGGGTTTCTATTCCTGCACAAACATCAGGACCGAGAAGCAAGTCGGGGAGGAAACGGTTTGTTCAGCTTACACTTCCACATTGCTGTTCATCACCAAAGGAAGTCAGGACTGGAACTCAAGCAGATCAGGAAGCAGGAGCTGATGCAGAGGCCATGGAGGGATGTTGCTTACTGGCTTGCTTCCCCTGGCTTGCTCAGCCTGCTCACTTACAGAGCCCAAGACTACCAGCGCACAGATGGTACCACTCACAGGAGGCCCTCCTCCCCTTGATCACTAATTGAGAAGATGCCAAACAGCTGGATCTCATGGAGGCATTTTCTCAACGGAAGCTCCTTTCTCTGTGATAACTCCAGCTTGTGTCAAGTTGACACACAAAACCAGCCAGTACAGTTCCCAACCCCCATATGATGGCAGGCAACAATATCCGTAGATCCAGTTGCAGGGGACCTAATGCTCTCTTCTGACCTTTATGAACACCCATGTGTACACACACATACATGGAGACAAATCAAACTTGTACACAAAAATAAATCTTCAAAACAAATGACGGCAAACATTGGCAAGGATGTGGGGAACGGAGAATTGTTACTCACTGTTGGTGGGGGATGGAATTCAGTACAGCCACTATGGAAGTCACTGTGGAGCTTTCTCAAAAAGTTAAAAATAAACCCACCACATGTTCTGTTATACCGTTCCTCAGAATACAGCCAAAGCAGCCCACATCCACAGCAAAACCTGCACAGACATGTGCCACTCTATTCTGCCACTCTATTCACAATAGCTAGGAACTAGAACCCGCCTGGAAGGCCAGAGCTATCAGTGGACAGTGAAGAGGGGGAACACATACACAATGGAACTTTTTTTTAAAATTAAAATTACAAAAAGTGGAATGAGGGGAAATAGATGAGACTGGAAAATATACTAATTGAGTTAAGAGAAGAATGAAGAGATCTGGGAAATGGGTATCTTAACTGAGAAAATGGTTCTGTGTCTGAGGAGAAATGGAGAAAATGCCTCCATAAGATTGACTTCTAGACAAACCTGCAAGGCATTCTTTGTCAAACCACACTCTTAAGTATTCATGGGTCTACTGCTTCCCTCAGCCTTGGCCAGAGAAGCATCTCTCTGCAGTGATCAGCAGTTAATACAGACTCATAACTGGGCAGAGTGCTGAGACCAAGTGACTGCCAGAGTGCTCAGCCTTTGTTTGTTTAGTGAGTTAGTTGTGTTGTGTTGTATTGTGCTGTGTTGTGTTGTGTTGTTGAGACATCTTACTATTTCCTAGAACTGGCTGTCCTAAAACTTTCTATGTAGGCCAGGCAGGCCTAAAACTCCCAGAGATCCTCCTGCCTCTGCCTCCCAAGTGCTAGGATAAAAAGCATGCATCACCACCACTGGCAAAGTGCTCAGCCTTAACTGAGACTTCTGCATCAAGAAGGTTTGGGGAACCCTGAGAAGAGAAGTGGAAAGAACCGAAGAGCAGGAGGAAATGTGCTCTCTCAGCCACGACCCGGCCACTGCACTCACGAACTTACTGCAGCATGTTTACCTGCACAAGACAAAGCCAACAAAATCAGCCAACAATCCAGCAGACAATACTAACTCAAGAGAGAAGAGGAGGGTGGGGAAGGGGAGTGAGAGGGCAGGGTTTGGATGGAAGCTAAAAAGGGAAATGATGAAAGGCAGTGGTGGCTGCCTGCATCTTTAATCCCAGCAGGGCCAGGGGCAGGCGGATCTCTGTGAGTTCAAGGCCAGCCTGGTCCACAGAGCAAGTTCCAGGTCAGCCAGAGCTACACAGAAAAACCCTGTCTCAAAAAAGTAATAATAATAATAGAGGTAAGCAGGGCAGTGGTGGCGCACGCCTTTAATCCCAGCACTTGGGAGGCAGAGGCAGGTGGATTTCTGAGTTCGAGGCCAGCCTGGTCTACAGAGTGAGTTCCAGGACAGCCAGGGCTACATAGGGAAACCCTGTCTGGAAAAACATAAATAAATAAATAAATAAATAAATAAATAAATAAATAAATAATAGAGGTAAAGGATACACTGTAATGAGGTAATGAAATGTAAATTTGTGAAATATTGCTTTTTTTTTTTTTTTTTAAAGTACCCGGGGAAGGAAGGGTGACTAGAGACATGGCTCAGCAGTTAAGAGCACTGGCTGCTCTTCCAGAGGACCTGGGTTCAATTCCCAGCACCCACATGCCTGCTCACAACTGTCACAACTGTAACTCAGGTTCCAGGGGATCTGACACTCTCTTCCGGCTTCTGCGGCTTCAGGCACTTGGACAGTATAGATATACACGCAAAGAGGACACCGTATTTATAAAATTAGAAAGAAAGTTAACTGTTGAATCCTTTAACAGCCCTTTCCCACCTACCCAAGACAGAAAACCTCAACTCTTCTTCAATGACCTCCTAGACAGGGACAAGTCTCTGTCACCTGGAAAGGAGCAGAGAGGCCGAGTATCATCCAAAGGTTCATGGTAGGATGATTTTGGCCAGCACTGGACTTAGCCTCTGCCTGGCAATGTCCCTCCCTCTGTGTGAGGCAGGCAAAAGTCTGCCTGGGCATGGAAGTTTCTTATTCTACCTGAAGTAGGTTCCCCAAGTCACAGGGTATCCCGGTCTAGCAAGAAGGTGGTAAATGAACCAATGGGTCCCTATCAGATTTAGCCCCTCTCACTCTGACAAGTTCAAATAAAACTAATGCAGTTGCCAGGCTCTACTGTCTTCCACACAGCACAAAGCAAGCCAGAACCCTGAACCCGAGGTCTTTAGTGTGCGTGCGTGCATGCGTGCGTGCATGCAATCAGAGATAATTTCTGAGTCAGTTTTTGTTTTACCCTGTGGTTTCTGGGCTCAAATTCAGGTTGTCGGTTTTGGTAACAAGCACTTTTACCTTCCAAGTCATCTTACCAACCCTGGCGCTTTCTTTTCAGACCTACATAGACTAAGGAAGCCCCCTTTTTCTCTGGAGCAGGGACTGAAATCCAGTGGCCACAGTTCTCCCTTCTCTCCCACATTCCTTAGCTCTAAGTAGCCAGGACCCAGCACTGGCTCTACCCTGGGTGTGGTAATCGAGCTAAGTCCTTAAGAGCAGGTGGGGAGGGCTGCCTACGGGAGCATAAGAGGTAGGACCAGTTCCCTCCAGATTGCTGGTGTGTGGCCCAGGGCGGAGCCCCTGGGTTTAAAGAGCAGGCTGTCCTCAGACTTCCTCTCTGCACCACTCACCTAGCTCGGGTCATCTCCAGGGTAAGTAGATACTTGCAAGGACATAAGTGTGCTCGTTGGAAGGGTTGGCGGAGAGACCATCTGAGGAAGGGGTGGGGGTGCTGACTCCAGGGCTCTGAGAAGTTAGCAACTATTAGGGGATTGTGAGAACAGAGATGGCCTCTCCTGGCCTTGAGAGTCCTGACTTTATGACTGGGTAGCAGCGAGTTCAGGACTGGGGGAAGTAAGAGCCAACCTTTAACAGAAGCAGAAGTTAAATGAAAATGAGACAGAGTCCAGGAGCTGTGGGTTTATGGGAAGGGATAGGAGAAACTGGACGAAGGGCAAAAGAAAACCAGCTTCAGAGACTGGCTAGACCATAAACCCCCATGTCCACACTTTTTTATCCAGTTTCCCATCTTAGGGCAAAAGGCCCTTGTGGTTTATGTACTGTGGCAGGCTTTCAGGGCTAGGTATATTTTTTAGGATTGGCATAACATGGCTCCCTTAATCTCATCTGCATCATTTACAAGGTTGCTATTATTTATGGAACACTGAAACACAGAGATATCACCTACTAAGTCTCACACCTGGTGAGTGGATGTGAGGGGAATGGGCCCAGCCAGTAGGTGCTGGATCTGCGATCTTATTAGTAGACCAGAGCTGTGTTTAATAGACAGTAACCAAGGTTTCAGAACTGAACCCGTGACACTAGCCTGTAGCTATCATTATACAGAAGGAAGGGATGGGGCTTTTTCTCTCTAAAACTCAGCTGCACATGGGGTATTACGAACAACAGAAATGGAGCCCTGGGTAGGACCTACTGACAGGAGAAAGGGGCTATGTCTCACACACCAGCAGACCTTTCCAGCAGGTACCTATGCTCTGAGTAGATCTGGAGCTGCTTGGAGCAGAGTTCCTGGCTCTGGAAGAGGAGGCTGGAACTGCACCCTCCAGTCCTGTTGTTGAATTCTGAGATAATTTATAACTCAACCGGACTACTCCAGCCCCAGATCTTTTCAAGTGGAAGAGTCAGGGCCTGGACACCTGGTTAGGAAAGCCTAGTTCCTACCTGGAACAGACATCTCACTTTGAGCATCTGGTTTTATCTTTGTGAATTCCTACCTCCTGTGAAAGAGATGAGAGTATCTTTATAAAGCTCTTCACAAAGCCCAGTGTGGTAACTACAGGGTGTTCTGTTCTGAACACGTAGCTAGAATTAAGCAATCCACATACCCAGGTAATCACTAATGCCATCTGTAGATGTGAAAGTGGAAAGTAATCATTTTCTTAAGGTAAGCACTTGCCTATGTGGGATTCATATGTCTAATTTTCACACCAGTTCTGCCTCTTACTAATGGGGTGAGCTGTGGCAGGTCACAGATCACAGACCCAAGCCACCACCTCTGCTCTGCATCTCACCTAGCAGCCTACAACCTCGCCCTGGGTCCTGATATGGAGGGAATAAGCCGTGCCTTTCTCCTGGCGCTAGCAGGTGAGTTCTCCATACACTCGTCTACCAAGGCAGTGGAGACCAGACAGCCTCTCCCCAGAGTAGAACTGCTGCCCAATACATGTGTTTACCTTTAAACTGTCAGCTGCAGGGAACACTACTACAGGAGGAATGAGGACACTAAAAAATTGCTTAATGGTTACTGGGTCTGTGGACTGTGAGGAATGACAATGCGTATCAAAGTAGGCTTGTTTCTTTAAGAGGCGAAGAGCCTGGCTCTGTCCAACACTTCTCAGACAAGGTTAAAAATGAATCAACCATCCTGTTCAGAGCACGAGAATAGCAGGAAAAGATATACAAAGGGCTGTGACTAGGAAGCCATGGATCTCAGGATGAGTTACAAATGCCAAGGCCTGCTTGGGATCGGGTAGGCCGAGGGTCAGGGTCACTTTGAAGACCCCTCTAGACAGCTGGCTTTTTAGACAGTAGTATGATAAACACCCATTTCTGCTTCTCTCACCCAGGTCTGCCTGTCTTGGAAGCCAATGATCCAGTTGGTGAGTACCCACCATTGTACACTGAAAAGTGCCACCTGCCACCTGCCTGCATTTCTCTTCTAAGACCCCATATTCTGTCTCCTGGTTCTGGTATTTACTTATTTTTCATTTACTGCAGATAAAGACAGTCCTTTCTATTATGGTAAGAGCCAACACCAACCCCCATCCCTACCACCCGTCTCATTCAACCCTTGTCTGCTTTAGACCTCTTCGCCAAGCCAACTGATGAGGATGGTACACAATCCAGTAGTCAAGGTGGGGTGGGACACCAAACCTGTTCTGTGTAAGAGCTCAAAAAACAAGGAAAAGGGGTGCCTTGGAGCATGGAGCTGGGGTTGGCCCAGTGAACCTTGTCCTCCATTCTCTAGGTTCTACTTTGTCTCTCGTGGCACTTGTCCCCATGAGATACTGTTACATGGTCTACCTATTAAGCCACTTGGTCTCTTTGTCACTGCCTGGGATTTAAGTGTCATATAGGCAAGCACTTATTTATAGGGCAAGCGGGTGCTTGTAAAGGTGTCCCACAAAGCCACACCCCAGCCCCATAAATACCTTCTGAATGTGTGAGGGTACTGTGAGGCAATGTCTCCTCTTTGCCCCCACCCCCAGACTGGGAGAGCCTGCAACTGGGAGGAATGCTCTTTGGGGGGCTCCTGTGCATCGCTGGAATCGCCATGGCCCTGAGTGAGTAGAGGGATTGGCAGTGTGGGAAGAGGAAGGTGCAGACTCAGGCTGGATCTATGTTCTTCCTCTCGTAGGTGGCAAGTGCAAATGTAGACGAAATCATTCGCCCAGGTAAGACAGGGACAGGTTGTATGTATCTCTGGCTGAGCACACCTTTGTGGTGATAAAGTTCTAGGACCAACAGAACCACTACACTCTGCCTATTCACTGGGCTAAAAGTGGAATTTATTTGAAGATTAAACAAACTCTCAAAGGCCTCAAATCAGGGAAAATCCTGTCCTTTGGTAGTAAGTCACTATGGAAGAAGAGTATTCAGGTTTGTTCCCCGACGGCAGTACACATCTGCAATCCCAGCATTTGGTAGAAGTAGGGAGATCAGCAGGCCATCCTTGGTTACATACTAAACTCAAGACTAGTCTGAGCTACATGAGAGCATGTCTCAAAAGCTCAAATACATAAATGTAAAGTATGCCCTTGTAGGAGAGGGACATGGGAAATTCTGAGGAAATAGAAGATCGTGATGCTGAGTGTTTCCCTTCTCTAGTTCCTTACCTGGGAAAGCCACTCCACTCATCACTCCAGGTGAGCTGGGCCTCTGGTGGGATGCAGGAAGGGGGAGTGATAGGGTAGCAAAGGGAATAGGTCACTGAAGAACTGACCCAACTCTCCACAGGCTCTGCCAGTGCCTGCTGAACTGAACACAGGACCAAGTTTGGAGGCAGCTTTTTGACCTGCTGTACCTCTCCACTGGAGACCTTCCTCTCCAGGATGGCTTCCCTAAAGCATACTGTTAAGTCGTCAATGACAAAGCTAATTTTATAATAAACTGGTCTTGCTGCTCCGTTCTGTGGTCTTGTGACCCCTCTGTGATGTGTGGGGAGGGCGAGGATGTGGGAATGCCTGATGAGCTGTCTGTCCCTATGGTTTTTTTATATGGAAGCTCATTCTCCGCTAGATCCTACTTTGAGAACCTCCTCCTAATTCACTGTGTGCCTCCAATGCTCTCCCTTGGCTCAAAGTCTAGCAATGGGAATGAACTTGCCATAAAAGATACAGTGTTTTATCCAAAGATTTGTGCCCAGAGACTCTAGCAGTTCTGATGACATGGATCACCTCCACATGATATAACCTAGAATGATGGCTTAGTAACTCTGAAATTCCATCTCACTCAGTGAGACTTCATTGACCCATCCACCCCAGATATATAAAATCTTGTATAGCCCTCAGATGAACACATAGGAAACCTCTGCCAGTGTCCTGGGATGTGAGTGCATCCAGGAGTCTCCACACAGTAATAAGGGTTAAACATCAAAGGCCAGAACTCAGAACTCTAGGGTACAGCTTCTGGTGGGTGTTTGGAGAAATGAGGCAGCTAGAGGCAGTGGCCCAGAATCATCTGAATTTCACCTTTCAATTGCCCTGGATGAGGGAACACGGCATGCAAATGTCCAGGGCGCAAAAATGACCTGGGCTGTGCCACTGTGAGAAGTGTGACTGCCATGCATGTGACAAAATCCCAGCACTACAGCAGCTGCACAGCAGCACCCCCTTGAGGTGCTTCATGGTGCTCTTCAGCCCTGGTGGAAGCCAGCTCAGAAAAGGTAGATGCCTCAGGTGACTGACAGGTTTTAGCTAAGATTTGTCTGTCTCTGCTGTGCACAATTCTACCAGACAGAGATCTCACACCTCTCCTGAGACACTTTTCCTGTATTTGCTTTGTGGTAGCAGGAAAATCACATGACTGTGTTGTTTTTAGGCTACCAAACATTGCACATGGCCCAGGCTGACCTTGACATTGAAGCTCCATTTCTCTGTCTTCACCTCCCAAGGGCCATCACATTGGTTTATGTGGTGCTGAAGCACAAAGCCAGAGCCTCATGAATGCTCAGTGCTCTACCAATCGAGCAATATACCCAACCTTAAAATGTTTCTTGAAATTTAGATCCAGTCACCCACTACTATTAGCAATCATTCTGAGGTACTGAGGTGCAAGGCCACACAGCATCCTGTATGAGATTCTCATCACAGTAGTAAATGGTACCAAATCACAAGCCTGTGCAGCAGCATAGGTGGCAGTATACAAAAGAACATACGGAACCCCTGCCGCCTTTGTAATGGTGCAGGATGGGGGAGGAAGACATAGAGAGCTGGTGTTAGCTCCAGAGAGATGTATAAGCTCTAGTGGGACTTGGACAGCAAGATCTCTACAATAAAAAAAAAAAACAAAAAACCTTTTTTTCACCTGAGTTGTTCGGGTTGAGAACTGCCTCTCCCCAGGCTTCTGTGTGGTTACTGGAAGTTTTCACTAGACTATTGTCCCCTGGCAAGAGGCAACTTCATAGCTTCTCCCCCTCTCCATCATCTTCTCAACTAAGCTTAACAGCCTAGGAAATGGGGACTCTACTATCCCAGTAGTTCTTAAACTGTGGGTTTCAACCCCCAAGCCACCACCGAACCTATCACAGGGGTTGCTGGAGACTATCAGGTATTTGCATTATGACTCTTCAAAATCGCAAAATAAGTTGTGAAGAAGCAACAAAAAACATTTTATGGTTGGGAGTCACCCCAAGGATCACCCTAAAGGGTCAGCATCAGAAGGTCGAGAACCAATCCTGACTTACATAAAAGTTCTCATGTTAACAAATACAGGGCCTCAAACCCAGAAGTCCTGTTCCTAACCCACATTTCTAAAGTACCATGTTGCTTCTGAGATGGAGGACCATTCCAGAGACAGCCTAGTGGTTATGCCTGTTTTGTGATATGTCCCTTCTACTTATTGGGATGATGCAATCTTTTTTTTTTTTTTTTTTTTTAAATTTTCTTGGGGCAGGGTCTCCTGTACCCTAGCTTGACCTTGAATTCCTGATCCTCTGAGAATGCTGAAGTTAAGTGCCACTAGATCTGGTTTTACTCTTCTGGGTATGAAACCTAGGGCCTTGTACAGCCGTTGAGCATGCTATGATGTTCCCCCTAGCCTGGCACTTACACCTGTAGTACTTAATATACAACAAATGAATAGAAGTGTGATGAGCGCCGGGCAGTGGTGGCGCACACCTTTAATCCCAGCACTTGGGAGGCAGAGGCAGGTGGATTTCTGAGTTCGAGGCCAGCCTGGTCTACAGAGTGAGTTCCAGGACAGCCAGGGCTACACAGAGATACCCTGTTTCCAAAAACAAAAAACAAAACAAACAAAAAAAAAGTGTGATGGGCAAGCACCAAAGATTTCTGCACCTGGGAAGCATATGCAAGAGGATCATACCAAGTTTGAAGCCAGCCTGGCCTAGTGAACGTCAGACCAGCCAAAGCTAGTTTTAAGATTCACTTAAAACTAGGAGGGTGGGGAAAATGGTAAAGACCTGAGTACTGATCACCAGCTCTTATTTAAAAGCCAGGCACAGGAATGCGTTAATTGTAACCCTAAGGATAAAGGTGGGATTGAACAAGTGGATCTGTAAGAACTCTCTGATCAGGCAGGCTCAATTGATGAGCTCCAGATTGTGAGATATTGTCCCAAAAAACTAGGTGAAGAGTGGTCAAAAGACACTAACCTGACATGTGTGAGTAGGTATGCCTCTGCATTCACATGACCCCCACCCCCACACACAGGAGAAATGTGGTAGGCTGCATCAAGTTGTCCCTATTCCTGAGTAACCCTTGTGAGAAGAAAACATCTAGTCCACCAACTTGGACTTTGGCACTAGCCTAACTTTGGTCTGCAGTGGGATCCTTGCCTGGGGTGAGTAGATATTTTGCAGTCTTTCACACAACCCAGAAGCAGAACCAACTCTTCTAACCAGTTTTCTAACCAGGTCTGGGAAAGTTTTGTTAGCTGACACTCATCCTTAGCCTGACTTCTGGTCCCAAGTTGACAAGCCTACTCTCAGGCAAAGGAACAATCAGCTGGTTTGATCAAACCTTTAAGTGTCACTGTTTCTAGATGAGTCAAAAATTTACCTTCTGGGCCGGGCTGTGGTGGCGCACGCCTTTAATCCCAGCACTTGGGAGGCAGAGGCAGGTGGATTTCTGAGTTCGAGGCCAGCCTGGTGTACAGAGTGAGTTCCAGGACAGCCAGGGCTATACAGGGAAACCCTGTCTCGAAACACACACACACACAAAGAAATTTACCTTTGCCTGAGATGTTTCTGTAAATGTTCAAGATTTGTAGTGTCATGTTGTGATGGTTTGTATATGCTCAGCCCAGGGAGAAACACTATTAGAAGGTGTGGCCTTCTAATCTGTTAGAGTAGGTATTAGGTGTGGGCTTTAAGACCCTCATCCTATCTGCCTGAAAGGCAGTATTCTGCTAGCAGCCTTAAGATGAAGAACTCTCATTTCCTCCTGCACCAAGTCTTCTTTGGATGCTGCCATGTTCCCACCTTGATAATGGACTCAACCTCTAAACCTGTAAGCCAGCCCCAATTATTGTAAGACTTGCCTTTTGCCTTGGTCATGGTGTCTGTTCACAGCGGTAAGACCCTAAGTCAGGAACTGAAGATTTTTCAGACATCTATTTTTGTTTTCCTGAGTCAGAGTCTCATGTAGCCTAGGCTGGCTTTGAATCCAAGAAAAATAGGTAATAAAAATAATTAAAATAATAATAAATAATCGGAAATAGCATTTGTCCAATTGAGAATTTTTAAAAAACAAATGGGCAGGAATGGTAGCTCATGTCTACAATCTTGGCCATCTTCTAAGGATGCAAAGAACTAGTCTGGGTTCCAGCCTTGCCTGGATTATAGTTGAAACCTTGTGTCAAAAACAAAAAAGGCAAGCACTGACAGATGTTAAGAGCCAAAGAAATTTTCTAAGATATTTTCAAGTGATAACAATTATAAAAACTCACTTGGCCAGGCATGATACAAATCCCATGCACTTGAGAAGCAGAGGCAGGTGAGAGTTTCAAGGCCAGCCTGGTCTGCAGACAAAGTTCCAAGACAGCCAGGGATACAGTGAGACTATGTCTAAAAATTGAAAACAACAAAAAGCCTTTAGACCACAGATAAAGCATGAAATATGTTAAACAGAGCCAGAGAAATGCCTCAGTGGGTAAAAAGCCCTGGCCCAACAAGTCTTAAGACCAGAGCTTGATATTAGGAACCAGCCTAGAGATGCAAGGTGGAGGCCTAACAGCTGAGAGCTCAAGGGCCAGCTAGCCACAGCACAGCAGAATAGAGATCTGCCTCAACAAAGGAGAAACAGGAGTTGTCCTCCCCATTTACATACCATGGCACGGGTACCGGCACTCACACGCAAACAAAACACAACCTATTTTTTTAATAGTGTAAATTGGGCATGGTGGCACATGCCTGTGATCTCAACACCTAGGAGGTAGAAGAAGCAGAAGGATCAGGAGTTGAAGATCAAGCCAGAGTTTGAAGTTAGTATGGGCTGGGAACTGACACTTAGAAAACCCTCATAGGCCTCCAAGTAACTAGAAGGTAGTTGTTTCCAAGTGTAAAACTGGCTCTCTCCAGAACTCAAATATGCTAGAAGAAATCGAAAACCTGTAAGACCGGTTCTTTCTTTTCCTCAGTGCTTGGAATAGAGCATTACACTAGTATAACAGGCTCTAGCAGGGATACATGCCCAGCATATTGCATTTTTTACCTAACCTGTAAAAATGTCCATTGTGCTGACCATAGCTGATAAGACTAAACATTCTAGATTTTGTTGCTTAAGTGCTTTGTGATGCAATAACTAAGCTCCCTAGTTGTTTTGTTTTTTTTTTTTTTAAACAATAAAAATGAACAATGAATGACTGGCTATTTTAACAGATTTACAGACAGGAAGCTAAATTAGCTTTAAATTCTTCCAGCTACTCAATGGGCTTTCCTGATACAGCTTGAGATCTGAGTTTGTCTAGCCTCTACAACACAGGCAGGCCATGGGTATCCAGTCCATATATCCTGCACCCTGAGCAACATGTAAATGATATGAATCCATCAAGAGATCTTGACTTGAATGTTTGGGGAGCTAGTGGCACCACTTCAAAATCCCAGCAAGTGGGACCTCACTGTACTTGGCATTAGAGAAATTCCTTTATACCTTCTCCCCACTTGCAGTGTGCCAGCCTCTTCCCACCACTAGCCACTAGTAGTACTTCCTAGCTCTGGGGTGAAGAAATCAATGAAAATTCTTTAAAAAAAAAAAAGAAAGAAAGAAAAAAAGGACCAAGTCTTTGAAAGCAGTACTGAAGCTTTAGGGAATGGTATTTGAGGTCTGCACTTTGGACACTTCCTGAGTTGTCAGGACTGTTCATCAGGAGGCACAGGCACTAGTCACCAGGTGAAGTTCAGTCCTTTGAACACATGCAGAACCAACTTAATAACTCACATGCATAAGCTGACAAGTAGAAATATAAATGTAGGACCTACAGTTGGCTCCATGTTCAAGAGCACTTCTTACAGATAGTGGAAACTCACCACCTCCTCAGGTACCAGATAGGCAGATGGTATAGACACTCAAACAAAACAGTAAAAATGTCTACAGAGTACATAGCTTCAAGAAATAAGCATGGGGCTGGAGATGGCTCAGCACTGACTGCTCTTCCAAAGGTCCTGAGTTCAAATTCCAGCAACCACATGGTGATTCACAACCGTCTGTAATGGGATCTGATGCCCTCTTCTGGTGTGTCTGAAGACTGCTAAAGTGTACTTTCATGTAACTAGATACTGCCTAATACCTCTACGGTTAAAGGTGTCACCACACCTATCTACTCTGCTTTGCTAGGACCATTCTTTCCTATAGCTCGCTTTCTACCACTACACACAGCCCTTTCATCATAAACAAGGGCTTCCTCATTTGTCTTGGGAAATGACAAGTGAGGCTTACCATCACTGAACTCTTATGCTGTAACAGAGCTGAAAGCCTAGAGAACCACAAAACTTTATGAACATGAGACCACTGAAGAACTCAACGACTCCAGGACAGCACAAAGGCAGCCATGTTATTACAGATGCCTGTTACCCATACTGACAGAACCTCCCATACCCAAAAATCTTTGAGCCTTGGGTTATTTTCTCTATTGCTGCCAGGCTCTTGAGTAAATATAGTATTAAGACCTCCAGGTTTCCTTCACATTTATGGCTTCTTCTAAGTTGGAGAATGGTTTTTTTTCCCCCCTTTTCAAGAAACAAAACCTGACTATATGACCTCTAAAATGTGGCCAGGACATCTGGTTCAGTGGCAGAGGGTTTGCTCAAAACACCCAAAAAGCCTGACAAAGGTTTCTTAAGTCTATTCCGCTATGCTGGTTTGTTGGCAACTCAATAAACTTGTTGCCTCTGAAAACAGTGGCTATCAACATCTACTCCACAGTAAGTTTTACAACAATGCTGACTCCAGCAGAAAAGTTAAGCACTTAAAAATAAAGCATGAGGTTCCTTAATTAATAGTCCTTTATAGGACTCAAGTAGGGCTCCCAGTAACTACATGGCACTCGTTACTGAGGAATCCAATGTCCTCTTCTGGTCACAAGACACCAGTCAGGAATGTAGTATACTTCTAGGCAAGCCAAAAAAAAAGGTAAAATAGTGTAATTATAGTAGAAAAGGAAAACAATGTTTTCAATAAGTATACAGTGTATGTAATTATAGCGAAAAGGACTGTTTCCTCGCGTATACTGGACTATTTATAGTCAGTCTCTACAATGCACATACCACTTATTTTAAAAGCCAAACTGCCTGGCCTAGAACTCACTATCTAAGACCAAGATGGCAACCTTATGTACACCAAGGCCACCATGAGCTCATGTCATCTTCAGCTGCCCAAACGCCAGGATTACAAGCCATCACCCAGCTATCACTATTTCCAAATCCCCTCTGGAAGAGAACAGTGTATACAGGTCTTCTCAACCAACCAGTTCGCTGCCTTTCGCTGAGTAGATAAGCTGTGCCAGTCATTGTGAAAAAGTCTTTATTTTAAGAAAAAAATTTAGTTAACAAAAAATTTAACAAGTTTCACTTAGCAAAATACACCCAAAAGGAAATCACAGTACAAAGAAAGCTTTAAGTCAAGGCCTCACCAATTCCTACAGTATTAGTATTGTGTCTCAATTCTCAAAACTAACTTTTAAAAAGCTTAAACTTTAACCTAAAGATTTTAAATGAAAATATAAACTAGAATGAACATGAGAAATGCTTCTCTTTGCATCAGGGATCTAGCACCTTTGAGTTCTCCAGAAAAGTACATGTCCCCAGTGTGTTCACTGTGGTGTGCTTAAAGATCCACTCAACATACTTAAACTACTTAACTCAGATAACATCACTCTTAAGTATACTACCAAAAATGTTAATTGAGAAAAGCGGAAGAAAATAGTTTTAGTTTACTCAATATTACATGCTAGAAGAAAAGTTTGCATGAGAAACACTGAAGAGGTAATTTTTTAATCCAGATTTCACAAACTCATGGTGCAAAGTGGGTCCCCCAGCTTCCTCTAGAGTTATAAACTGCTCTTGACTGCTTATTGGCTGCCTGTGAAATTTTCTGATTGAAATAACTCAAATGTTCCTACAATACTAATCATATCCACCCATGCTGTTCTGACCGCTGTAGCCGGCCCCGTAACAGCCACTCACTGACTGGCTCTCCAGGCCACTGTAAGTTGCCTGGGCAGCTGACACACCCATGCCCTGCATCACCTGGCTGCTGTAAGCCCCATTGCTAGCCCCTGTTGTTGAATTCAGGAAGAGTTCTATGTATCTGTGCTGCATGTTGGCCCTGTCCTTAGACATAGCTGCCACTGCTTCTTCATGAGTAGCGAACTCAACATCAGCTTCTCCCGTCACTCTTCCATCAGGACCAATCTCAATATGAACTCTCACAGGGTTGAGTGGAGAGAAGAAGTTGTAAATGTCGTTCTCCGTTGCTTTGTAGGGCAGCCCTCTCATATGGACGCAGTGGCCGGTGGTGCTCTGCACTGTGAACTCGCTGTCTCCGTATCTGTGGTCATACATTCCTGAGAGACAATAGCTGAGGTCTCTCCCAAACAGGTCAGTGGTGAAGCCATAGCCATCACTGAGGCCACTGTATTCTTCATAGCCCCCATAGCCTGCACTATAGGCACCAGACCTCATCCTATCCAGGCCTGCCTGTTTCACAATGCCAATGTACCTCCGTGCTGTGCCAGGCCTGTCATAAGGCCCAGGCCTCTGCACAGACATAAACTTGAGAGGTGGATCTGAGTATGACCTAACTTCCTCCTGACTGCTCTTGAACACTTCAATATACCTGTGCCCTATTCTCTCCTTGTGCTTCCCTAAAGCTTTCTCAGCTAACTCTTGTGAGGCAAACTGAACGAAGGCCTCCCCTGTAATCTTGCCTTCCGGGTCCACAGGTAGTGTGATCCCGTTTGGCACAATTTCCAACCCTGAGAAGAACTGAACGATTTCTTCCTTTGTGCATCCAAACGGGAGTCCCCGAAGCCTCACAAAGCCATCATTGGCACTGTCGGCGCTGTTTGGACCACTGTGCTTCAACACCCAATCCATCTCGGTTCTGTGTGACTTGAACACCTCAATATACCGGTGTCCCATGCTTTCCCTGTCTTTTTTCAGAGCCAATTTTACATCATCTTCTGACTCAAGTTCAACAAAAGCCTCACCACTCTGCCTGCCTTCTCTAGTATAAATGAAATGAACACCTGCGACCCCATCATGAATTGTGCAGTCGGAGAGGAAGTTTTGTACGTCCTCAATCGAGCAGGACCAGGGTAGGCCGCGGAGTTTGACCACATAGCCTTCACCTCCCTCAGGGCCCAGCATCATGGACACTTGACAGGGCTGTCACACAAGCCTGGGCAATTTTTTGTAGCTGAAAGAAAAAAAGAAAGAAAAAAACCCTACTTTATACAATGTTCATTTAAATATGCATAGTAAGGATAGTCATTAAATTTGTTTTCTTCATTTCATAGAAAGAAAATAAAACATTACAAATAGCTAGTTGATAGATCAGATTGGGCTGAGCTCCCCTTCCTTAAAAAGTAAACTCCAAGGTTAACTGACAGACAAAAGCCCAACTGGTGGCCTTTTAAAGAAATGTTATCAAAAATATTGTGGTGCTAAAGCAAAAGGACAGAAAGACCAGGGTGGTTAATAGTTCTGAGGGAAGCCCTTGCCATTGTAATACATGTCAGGTTTGATCAGCATCAAAACAAAAACCCATTACCACAAAAGGCCAAAATAATCAAGACCTTTATTTAAAGCAATGGTATCTGGCAGGTAGAAATCAAAAGTACTAGGTAAATAGTTCCAGGTCATCTTCAACTATTAACAAATTAGAGGCCTGGCATGGGACTCTCTCAAAAATTAAACTAGGGGATAGCAAAACAAGAGTGGGTAAATAAAATTCCCTGTCTACAAATCTGATTACCCAAGTTTCTTCAACCCCTAAGACCCACCATAGTAGAAAGCTTTAATTCTTCCACTGCCCTCCACATGCACAGTCACCTATACACTTATAAATAAAATACATTTAAAATAAAAATAGAAGAGCCAGGTTCAGGGTGATAGCACACACCTTAGTCCCGGCACTCAGTCAGAGGCAAGTGGATCTATATAACAAGTTGCAGGCCAGGCAGAGCCATATAGCCATACCCTGTCTCGAAACATTAACGAGATTAGACAATGAGCCAGGCAAAGCAGTGCACACTTGAAACCAACATAAAGAAGTAGATAGGGTTGGTTAGTTCATGGTCTGCTCTGGCTACCTAGTTAAACCAACCTAGACAACAGGAACCCCTCAGACTTTATTTTTAAAATTTAAGAAAACCTTAACTCTCACATTATTTAACCATTTGAGGACACATCATTTTTACCCGCTATCATTAACTTTAAAATGCCGACAAAACTTCTACTTACCTGTGTCTACATGAGACCGGACATGACAAGAATGCCATCCTGTCCCAACAATAGTGTAATGATTCTAATGGCACTACAGCAGATACCAACTCGACTTTAAATATATTCCAGTTAAAAAATAAAAATATAGGACAAACTCAGAGAGCAGAGTGGTAATAGCCTGTAGTCTTAGTATGCATAAATATATACAAAACAAACTTGTAAACTGAGCTATAAGTTACAGACACTGAGTAGTTGCCCAACCCTATGCATTTTTATCTGAAGTCCACTGCAACAACATAGAACTAATCTCAGTGTACTTTTGCTATAAAATAAAGTTCCAGTAATGTTCCTTGCTCACTAAGAATCAGAGCACATGTGTGCCTGCTGGAGAATGAGTTTATGATTATAATCCCAGAGTCAGGTAGGGGTTTGTGTAGCTCCATTTTCAAATGCCTGTCCTGTCATCAGGGACCCATGCTTGGTCATACTTTTATGGAAGATGAGTTCTGGTCCCAGATATTGATCAACCACTCTGTGAGAGATCTATACATCTAATATTTGCTGTTGAACTCCACTCTCAATAACTCCCTAGACACTGCTACCAATAACTTACAAATATCTAGGTAAAAACCTCCCTGGAAATCCCAATTATATCCTGTTTTTCCAATAGCCTTGATCCTTCCTTCAGCCTCCTCTTCATTCCACATAACCCAGCTCAGACTCCCTTCTATCATTTTTGCCCCTCCCAATAAAAACAATCTACATGTAGTTTTTAACTGTACAGGTAAGTGGTTGATTCTACTGGACAGTTCCTTGGCTGTATTGAGAAGTTCAGCTGCACCCAAAGAGAAGGTGCTTTTAGACTACAATTTCTCATCCTCAAGACTTCAGACATTTTGAATCACTCCATTTATTTTTGAAGGCTGACCTGTGCCCTGTTAACTGGCTGCAACCCTAGACTCTTCCCACTAGAGGGCAGGAGCACTCCTCAACCCATAATCATCTACAGTCTCTGTAGTGAACTGCTCTCAGATTACTAACCAGGCCTCAAATACTACCTACATAGTTTGAACTGGTGGCAGTGCCAGATACTATATTACCAGATACTCTGAAGACCAGGGCAGGAAGACCCAAATTCAAGGTCAGTAAGTTCAATTTGAGATGACCTAACTTAGTGAAACGGTGTGTGTGTGTGTGTTTGTGTGTTCCCCAAATCCTGCAGTCCGAGCATCTGGGAAGAATAGCTCCAAGGCCAGCTTCTGTCAATCTACACTACCCTAGCTATCTCAAAACAACAGAAACAAAGGGTGCATACTGACAATCACATCTACAAATCTACTCTTGGGCCACCTCTTCAGATGCCTGGGCAGCTTCAGGTTTTTCTTTACTTCTAAAGGGACTGGGAATTCCCCAAAGCAAAGCCACAAAGTCTGTAATGTTTTATGAACTTATAAACAAGGTCCTGTCTCTCATAAGAGATTATTTACATACAGTTCTACTTAGTAACCCAATTTAGAGAAAACCCTTTATAGTCACTGAGCACTGTCTCCTCGCACTGAATGTGAATAGTACTAAACAGTCACTGCCTTCTTCATAAGGCCTTCTTTGCCAGATTTGCCTCTACTTACTGATTTCCTCCAATTTTAAATGTAGAATCTCAAAAGATCCCCCCCTCCATTGTCTCTTCTACTGTCAGTAAGTTCTTACTAATAATATCCTATCTTTATTGTCTCCACAAAACTTAACCATTCCTTCCTGGAAATCCTCTTTCGGTGTTCCAATCAGCTTCCTCAATCTTTGAAGGCCTTTCAACATACAACCTTTGGTACCACAAATGAGCATGGCATTCTCTACTTCCATACCTTCTGTTTTACCTAAGTAGTCTACAAGCTCTACAAGTAAACTAATCTTTATAAAAGGTTTCTCAGAAATCCTCAGGTCCAACCATCTCACATGAACACCCCATTCTCACCAGCACTCATCTCTTATTTTGAAGAGTTTTTCCAGGATCTTCATAACCAACACTGGCTAACTTAGAATTGTCTCTGCCTTGATATTCCCATGTGGTTATACAAGTGGTGGTTTAGCATGCCTCAACCCTCTATCAATTATACAAATGATCTTATTATAAACATGTTTACATTCCAATAAAGCCAGCATAAACTGAACCCATCTTAAACAAAATATTCACTTGATGTGCAGGACCTAATCAAATTAAAGCCTTAGACTAGCGAACCTTAAATGTGATCAGAAATTTTCCCTTAGCTATGGTGCCTTGCACATGATAGGCAAATAAAATACTTCACTACTGAGCTATATATACATACCCCCAGCCACTTTTAAACCATTCAATTGTGTGTCTAAGTTGTCCAGGCTGACCATAAACTTAGAGACCTTTTGCCTCACCACCTCCTGGTAGCTGGTTCAAAATTCTGCATTCCTCTCAGATTCCCATATTCCTAGCCTAACTAATAAAAACAACTTACTCCCTGCTACTCTTATCACAATCTTAAGATTTCTCTAACTACAACTGTAACCCAATTATGTCAATGCCCCACTTCTAAGCTCTATTTCCCACTGGTTATTAGAACAAAGACTGAACTAATGGAATCCTTGGATCCTACAGACACTCTTACCCACATCCTGTCATTTCCTTTTCTCCTTCGTTCTTATAATTTCTGACACTCTGTTCCCCGGAGTATCTGACACACATAGTAATTCTCCATCCTAATATCCTCTCCAACCTTGTCCAGCTAAACCTTGATAATCCTCCAGGTCTAAGCCCCAACACCTTTCCAAACCATCTTCCCATGCCCCACCACATGGCTGACCTTCCACTTTCATAGCACCCTTTGCTAGTTTGAAAAGGTGTCTTCAAAACCACATTGGGACCCTACTTAGGACAGTCTTGTTTTCCAGTATTTCATCCTTAGCAGAGGGGACAGACCATAGCAGGCCAAGGATTAGCAAGGGATTTACTGGCCACTTGGGGTCAACACCTTCCTTCAGAGTACAGCAGCTTAGTCAAATCTAAAAACATGCAAGAAGCATAGAGGAACAAGTACTTTCTAAAAGCAGTTTCAGCAACAGGACAAAAAATGCATTCTTTTCTATAACAACACTTACAGCTTGCTTTTACTCAAAAAACAAAAACAAAAAACAAACTTCTCCAAAGCTCTTTCGTACGGACTTCCCAGTAAACTCACTAGGCACTTAAAACTAATGACAAAGTTTTAGCCTCCAAAGAAAACTAAACTGTTTAATAAATTAATCAACTTATAGTTACGTATTTTTAATAGCTTACCTTTAAGAACCACCACAGATGCCTTCTGTAGGAAACACTTAATGGAAGATAACAAGTTTTCCTTTAAAAAACAAAACACAAAACCCAAGATTGGTCTTATGGCCTCAGATTCCATGCATTATTGTACAGAAGGGGACCTCCTGGGAGCTGGGCTCAAAGCAAGCTAAGTTTCTCAAGTCCAGAAATATTTATTATATAGCCCTAGGACTAACATATTTAGGTTTCCATGTTATTTATGTTTTATCTTTTCTCATTTGCTTAACAGAGACCTAGAGACCTAATTAGAGCTTAATTTAAATGTAGGACTTAAAATTTAAATGAAGGGAGGAGAGGTTTGCCCCCCACCCCCACCTCACCCCACGCACTTCTGACAAGACTTCAGCTCTTTCACTAGTATAGGCACCCAGGCAAGCCTAAATTTCCTCTGGAGGCAATGCAGAGTTCATGGAAAACCCAGTGTGCTCCCGGGAACGACAATGCTTTTCACTAATCATAACCAATACCCATGTATGTGACAAAGCTATCCCCAAATAATGAGAACATGAGCCGAATCCTATGACAAATTATGTTCATTATTCATTTTGGAAATGTAGTTTATTTTTCCTGTTGTCTTAAAACAAGGGTAACTGCATTTGCATTGTCTCATACCTTTCCATGATTATTATGTAAGATATTGGGGGTGGGGGTTCTCAAAACCTATTTTAAAACAAGGTAGTTTCAAAGACCCTGAAGCAGGGTTTCACTTCAAAGAGTTCCATTCATATTCCTGCTCATGAAATTCTAATGACTGGATCTCCCTCTTCAAACCTTTCACTTCAATCTATTCCAGTGTTGTAGACAATACCTGTGGCCTCCCTGGAGACACCATAGGGCATGCAGCTGGGCCTACAGTAACCCACCGGCACAAGACCTGTGAACATGTGGACTGTGGAGACATGCCCAGTAAAAAGAACAGATGGAATGATGGGTCTCATTAGAAGTACTGTTCAAGCACCCAGAGATTTGGTTTTAATTGCAAGACACGCTACCGGAACCATTTGCATCTGGGTGATTGGCTCCTAATACTGTAGCAAGCAAAGGCCTACATTTGCTCTTAATTTCCACAACTTTTGTGATAAAAAAAATGCACCATTTAAAAAAAAAACAAAAAACACAAACAGGCTGAGACAGCTTTTCTAGCAAGCTATCCAGTCAGTGGTACTGGTTAAACTGGATTTTCACTGCCTTCAGGTAGATCCAGGTAAGATAAACGAGGTGCGCCCTTTGAATCTTGGTCTAGTTAAGTTTATCGGCCGAACAAACCAGGCGGCACAAGCACCACCCACCTAGTTCTTTTGTTCAGGCCCGCTTGGTGGGAGCCTTGCTGCACCCTCCTCCTGTGCATCTTTGTGTTCCAGGAAGTCGCCGGAGTTTTCGCTGGGAGCCCGCCCCTCGTCCTCCCTCCATTTTGTAAATGAGTTTTAACCTCCGGAACGCCGGGAGCGCGTCCAGGCAGGTTTTCTTACTCAGAAAGTTCTAAGACCACAAGAGCAGCGGCTTCAAAACTGCTGCCTTTTTCTGCTCTAAAACTTACCACTGGAGGAAGGTAGAAGTGACTTCTGTTTTCAATAAGGAACGCGGCTTACGAACCCAAACTCCACCCGACGCCTTAAAAACGCAGAGGGCTCCGGGGAAAGTCCAGGTGCATCTTCTATTTGTTCTCAACCTGAAATGGAAGTTCAAATGACCAGGGGCAAACGCTTTCTTCGGAAGCGGAGCCCCTAGAGACGCGCGTTTTGGCGGGAAGCTGGGCGGAGGGCAAGGTGACGCTGCTCCGCGGCCTTCGCCCCGTAGTCGACCGCGCCGCGCAGCGAGCGCCGGCCGGGCAGGAAGGTCCGCCCCGGGGCCTGCGCGGGCTCGGGCGGGAGCTTCCGGGCGGGGGCGGGGGGATGGGAGGCTCCTGAGCCTCCAAGGGTGGGGGAGGGGAAGACTCAGAGGGCGGGGAAGAGGGCTAGAGTAGGAACTCGCGCAGGCCGAAGCGTGGAAAGGCTGGAAGAGAGAAACTTCTAGGTGCTAGGTCAAGTACTCGGCCCGAAGCCTGGGGCTCGGGCGGGAAGCGGGGCTCACCACGCCGAGACGGGCGTTCGGGTCCTGAGTCCGGAAAGCAGCGGCCGCGTGATCTACAGTGGCAGTCGGACTGGGGTCACGGGGTGCAAAGGAGGAAGTGCCCTGCTGGGCCCGCCAATATGTCACCAATGAGAAAAGCGTGCCTGCAGGTGTGGCCGGCGAACGGTGGGTTTGGCCGGCGCCGGAAGTGGGGGAAGGAGGGAAAGGAAAGGGGAAGACTCCTTGCTGAGTTCTGGGTAAAAGAACCACCTGAGCAAAGTCCAGACTACCCGCTACAGTTGGAAAGAGGAACGCAATGAAGCGTTGGAGACTCAGCCAAGTAAAACAAATCACCTCGGACTGGGATGCTACAGAATGGAAACCTGCCGACACCCACTACTTTTTTCAATTGACCGTGGACACGAGGATATTTTCAATATTGAAAAAAATAGCAACAACAACAAACAAAAAAACTCCCGCAAGACCTGGTGGCAGCACGCCTTTAATCCCATCACTCAGGGAGCTTTAGCAGGGAGATGCCTGTCTAGTGTTGTACAAGTGAACTCTAGCCTTCTCTTTTTATTTTACATCAATCAACTTTTTGTTTTTAACATCAATCAATGTCGGGTATGGTGGTGCATACCTTTAATCCCAGCACCCAAAAGGCAGAGGCAAGCTGATTTCTAGTCTTGCCTGGGTTACTACCTCGAGTTACCCCCACAGCCCTTGACTTCTAGAGGCTGACAACCTAGGTTTGGTTCACCAGTACCCACATACATAGTGGAAAGAGTGCTTGACTTTTAAACCTAAGTTGGCCCACAAGTATAAAAATGAAACTTCTAAAATCTGTACCCAACAGGCAATCACAAAATGTATTTAAGTTCAAAGCAGTTAGATTGAGAAGTGATATGTCAAAGACATATGTTTTTTTTTGAGGGCCTAGACAGATGGGGAAAGGCACTAACCACCCAGCTTGATGATACCTGAGGGGAGTACCAGCCACAGGAAAGAAAAGTCTAATGTCCTCTGACCTAAGCACCCTTGTAGAGGAAATCCCTGCAAGCACTCCTATACACAAACTAAAATGGTGCGAAAAAAGATGCTGTACATTCACAGAAAAGTTAAAGTTTGAGAAGATGTGAGTGATATAGCAGAAAAATAAGTTCAAGTCAGCCTCATCTATATATAGGAAGTCTGAGGAGAGCACAACTACATGAGGCTATAAAGTCTAGTATGTTATTTTGTATTCTAAAGTCAATGGGGCCATTAATGTGTTATGATTTGACTTGTTTCTCTTTTGGTGGATGTTTTGTTTGTTGAAACATGGTTTTGTAGCATAGGCTCTTGATTCTTTACCTCCCTAGTGGCACAGATCTATCATCTATCTCGTCTTTAACAAAGCTGATTCAGGAGATTATGTTGTCAAGGCCAGCAAACCTAGACTAAATAGGTTCAAAACCAGCCTGAGAGCTACATACAGAGACTGTCACAATGCAATCAACAAAAAGTGCCTGGAGACAAGATGGGAAGTAAACAGTTATGAGGACTAGCTAGAGAATGGGGGATATATATATGCATGCGCGCATGTCACTAAAAAATATTGCATACTTACAAAATGCAGGCACTAGCTCTCGCCTGTCAATCTAGCACTTCCAAAGTAGTAAGCACTGGGATCAGAAGATCCAGGTCATCCTCCACCACAAAGCTGAGGGGCAGTCAGCCTGGGCTACATGAAACTGGGTTAAATCTTTTTTTAAAAGATGGTAGGTGGCATGTTTAATCCCAACAGTTGGAGGCCAGCTTGGTTTACAAGTTCCTGGTCATCCAGGACTATGTAGTAATACAACCCTGTCTATAAATAAATAAATAAATAAATAAATAAATAAATAAAATGGAGGCAATGATGCCAAAGTTTACATAGTGAAAAGGAAAAGACGGACATGGTTCTGCCTTCTTGGGAGGACTCCTATTAAAATTACCAATTAAGAAATACATAAAGTGATGACAAATGAGCTCTGAACACAGTTCTAAAAAAGTGAAAGGGGCATGGTGACACTGGTTTTTAATCCCAGCACTAGGAAGGCAGACAGAGCTGTTGAATTGAAGCTAATTGGGGCTACATGTCACCCCCCCCCCAAAAAGTGACATTTGGACGAAGATTGGGAAGATAGAAACGACAGAATTCCGTGTAGAAACAAAAAAACCACAAACAAAATATGGCTATTGCTTAAAAATTAACTGTGAAGTCTGCATTCTTTTTTTCTTTATATTTCCTCTCCCTGAACAATAAAGTACACCCTAGGCCAGGACATTTTAGTCCTTTTTTTTTTTTTTTTTTTTTTTGGTTTTGAGACAGGGTTTCTCTGTGTAGTCCTGGCTGTCCTGGAACTCACTCTGTAGACCAGGCTGGCCTCAAACTCAGAAATCCACCTGCCTCTGCCTCCCAAGTGCTGGAGTTAAAGGCGTGCGCCACCACTGCCCAGCATTTTAGTACTTTTTATAAATGTTTGTAGTTTTATCATTTTCAGTATTTTATTAAATGCATAGAGAATTTAGGATACAGTTTTTTCTACCACTCAGACCTCTCTAAATAGGCCCAGGATGCCACTATATGTATGTAAGCATAACCTTATAGATGTCTTGGTTTTGAAATAAACTGGTTGCATGGCCTCAAATTTTCCTTTTAAAAAAAAAAAAAGAGGGAAAAAAGGACACTATGGAGCCAGGTTCAGCTCAAACTTTACAGGTACCTGGGCTAGCCTACCCTTCTGTTGAGACTGGACCTTGGGGAGTCTAAGCTTGCCTGGAAACTGTGTTGTGCCAGTCCTGGCTCTGCCTCCCAAATGATGGGGCTACAGGATACCATAGCAGACCCTTTCTTTTTTTTTAAGCTTTATTTTCTGGTACTAGGGAATGGAGTGGGATCACATCCAAGGCCTTGTACATGCTAGGCAAGCACTCAAATCACTGAGAAACTCTCAGCCCTATACTAGCTATTTATGGTTCAATTCAGGAACTAAATCATCTCTTCCTGTCATGAACTCACCTAGAAATTATAATAAAAATCTTAAGGTACCATGTACCAACATATACAACATATACAGAGATGGATCTAAACTGAGAAGTCTGACCCAATGGGTACTACATTTCAAGTCTAATTAATACACTAAACTACTCTAGGAGAGAGTAAAGGCCAAGAAGCTACTAACAACATTCAAGGCTTACTCCAGCACAGTTTGTATTTACCAAAGTCACAGCCTACAAAAAAATAAAGCTGTTTTCCATCTTTCAACTACAAAGACTTTTACTTACTATGTTTTCCTTAATGTTCATTTCACAAAGCCTGTGCAACTACTCTAAAAAAGTTCTTAATACTAATTAATATGGGTCCGTATCTGTTAGGCTTACATTAAAATTAACCAAAGGGACAAATCTACAGTCATTACACTGAAACTATGAACTGAATTTCTTCTGAATTTCCTCATGTCTCAGGTATGACTATCCCTCAGATTTGTTATGTAACTAATACTTACCTTGAAAAGGTCCTTATCCTCCAACCTCCATCCCAAAAGAAAATAGAGGCATACACACCACCAACTTGCCACCTTTGTATGTCTTAAGAACTAAGATATCTATAGTGACGATGGAAAATAAGACAAATGTAGTCAAACTATCAAATTCACTTATGTTTATGAAAAAGTATTATTAGACCTATCATCAATTGACTTAAAAATTCCATTATTTTGAATTGAATGGCTGGTACTTCTTTCCCCATAGTAGTGGAGAAATGCATGTGTTGTGTAAACTGCTAAAGAAACAGCTGAAAAGGTAGAATAGAGAGTCCCATATCACGAACCGTTTCCCTGTTAACTCTTAACAAAATGGTCAGTCACAGGCTAGAAGTAGGTTCAGGTTACCTTTGGCTTGGGCCCCAGATCTCTGAAAAGACCTATACACCATCTCAGAAAAGGATGGGTGATTCCTTAGGAGACCACAAAACACTTCACCAGGTCTCATGTAACTGGCTACAGGAGCTCAAGAGACACTACTGTAAACTCTACAAGCCACAATACACTGCTCTGGGATGGAAATGAATTACAGATGTAAAAGGAGAATAGAGCTAAGAAACATGAGTGTACTTAAGAGTGGCTCTAGCAGGGACAATTACTGTGCGTTAAATGTAGCCAGTTTCAGAGAAAATTACAAAACACAGCACTTAAAGATGCTCTGTTATGGAATCAAAAGTTTCTTTTTAATAACATTTTTAAATTTTATTTCACGTGTATTTTACATGTGCACATATTTTGTATGCATGAACACTCATACCACATACATTCCTACAGATAGTTGTCAGCCACCATATGGGTGCTGGGAATTAAACCAGTTTGTTCTTAACCTGTGCCATCTCTCCAGCCCCCTTTTATTTCATACCTAAAGTCTGAATATGTTACCGGTAGGTACGTATATGCACTGCATATATGCTACTTGATGCCTGTGGAGCTCAGTCTATCTCCTTGAACAAAAAGAGTTATAAAATTTCATTTGGCTGTTGGGAATAAATTCCAGGTTCTGATTAAGAGAAACAAAGTCCTACAGGGCTATGCTCTCTCTCCATTCCCAGTACCTGAATTTTCATTCCTCTATCTGGATTCTGGATTCACTATAGTGTCCTAGATGTTGAGGTTCCAACAAGCAAGCTACTCCAACCTCCACTCAATTTTGACATAATTTTGAGTTAATAGCATGAACAATGGTCTTCCTAGAAAATTAGAGGAAAAACTTGAAAACTTGTTTTGTAGGCTAGGTAGGCTTCAAACTCAGGGATCTACCTATTTGCCCGCCTCTGCCTTCCTAGTGCTGAAATTAAAGGTCCTGTGACTAGGTACCACCACAGCTGGCAATAAACAAGGTTTTACTGCAGAGCCTGCCTGGCCCAGAACTTGACTTGCAGGTATCTTTGTGTCTCTACCTCGAGGATGTGATTTTTTCCTGGTTTTTGGAAGCAGGTTTTCTGTGTAGCCCTGGCTGTCAACTCAGAGATCCACTTGCCTCTAACTCCCAAGTGCTCCGACTAAGCCCTCGCACCACCATGTTTGGGCAAATTCGATTATGACTGGTCAAATCTGGAAGACATGCACTTTCTAAATTTCTCTTTTTTCCGAGACAGGGTTTCTCTGTATAGCCCTGGCTGTCCTGGAACTCACTCTGTAGACCAGGCTGTGCTCAAACTCAGAAATCTGCCTGCCTCTGCCTCCCAAGTGCTGGGATTAAAGGTGTGTGCCACCACTGCCCCGTGCCTGAATTGTTTTTATTATCCTGAAATCACCACAGAATCAAATGTTAAGAAAATCTTCCCTAGACATTCTCTTGCCACTGTTTTGTGTCTTTTCTCCTTCTGAGATCAAGTCTGGGAGCTATCAACTCAGGTTATATATACCTCCACTCTTAAAAAAAACTCTAGCGAACAAAAGACAAACTTCTGTTAAGCCACCTGAATTTTTGTACTTCATTTCCCCTGCACTCAAACTCAAGAGATTCACTGGCCTCTGCCTCCCAACTAAAGGGATTAAATTAAAGATGTATACTACCACGCCTGGCTCTTTTGTAAAGACTGGCTCAGGATAATCTCTTGTAGTTTAGGCTTACCACACATTTCCTAAGTGTTAGAATCATGGACAGAATCCAGTAGTTTGTGTCTTTGTGTTTAAAAAGCAATCCTCCTAAACCAAGGCTATCCTGTATAATTACAGTATATACTATAAAGAACATAGCCGGCAACACTTATATCTTTAATCAAATGAAACTGATTATTTATCTTCAGAATTAGTTTCATAAGATAATTTCAGTTAGGAAAGCAGATTTCAAAAGTCCTACAAAACCAGTTCAAACCCAGCAACATACAAAGCAGTTAACACCTTGACCAAGCAGGAGCAATACCTTAAAATTTTAACTATTACTCTAATCCCACCACTCAGGAAGCAACCCATAGGTGAATCTGAGTTCCTGGCAAGCTAGGACTACATAGTAAAAGGCTAGGTCTTTCTTTTTTAAAAGAAAAAAATTAGACATCACACATATATTAACAAAACAAAAGATCGTTTCTTAAATGTTTCCCAAGAAATACTATGTTGGTCCCTCACTCCTCCCTGTAAACTAACAAATGAAATGTGAAGTTGATGGTATATTAATTAAGAAAGAACTAGACACGTCTATAGACTCCACTAATTCAAATAGAAGTAATCTGAGAATCAGCACTAACACCCAAACTGTAACAGTAATCTTACATTGCTATCCCAGCACCTGACAGGCAGGATTACTTGGAAGTTCAAACAAACCTGGGCTACACAGGCATCTCTCTGGGTGCATAGACACAGTGACTTTACCTTAAAAAACACTAACTTTAAACACCACCAAAGCTAAGATTTAAAAGCACACACTGACACCCTCTGCCTACTTACAAGATAGAACCTTGTTTGGACCAGACTTAAGCCTGAACCTGCACATTGTGGCCCATATCCTACATGTGACACTCCTGCACTCTCATTCTTAGCAGTAGAAGGGAAGACTAAAGCATACTCCACTTTTTGAAATTGAGGAGCTGCGTTGAATGCACCTTTATTTAATCCCATCATCTGGGAAGCAGAGGCAGTCCAATCTCTAAATTGACCTTGTCTACAGACTAAGAGTTCTAAGACAGCCAAGGCTACACAGAGAATCCATGTCTCAAAAAACCGGGGGGGGGGGGGGGGACTAAGAGCCTAGGAGTGGTGGTGGCTATATATACCCTTTTGTTCCAGCACTCGAGGCAGAAGGATCTGAGCTTAAGGCCAGCCTGATCTAGAGAACCAGCTACAGAACGGCCAGAGCTACCTGTCAAAAGCAAAATAAAATTAAATTTATAAGTGAAATGGATGACAGAGAGGAAAGGCACCCGCTTAAAGCCCAATGACTTCAGTTCTATCCCAGAACCCACCGGTAGCAAAGTGAGTCAAAGGCTGTTCCTCTGATCTCTGCATGTTACTGGTAGGATCTGCCCACCCCCATTCTCATTCACTAGTGGATTATGCAAAGATCTAAAACTTATGGAAAATGAGAACACCTGCCTAGCATTTAAAAGGCCCCAGTTACAATCTCCGCAATCAGCCTTTGAAAGTTTATTTTGCTGAGAAACAAAAGTATGGTGGGGTTTTTTTGGTTTTAGAGACAGTTTCTCTGTATAGCCCTGGCTGTCCTGGAACTCACTCTGTAGACCAGGCTAGCCTCAAACTCAGAAATCCACCTGCCTCTGCCTCCCAAGTGCTGGGATTAAAGGCATGTGCCACCACTGTCCGGCTAAGTATGGTGATCTTAAACTGAGCTCAATTCTTCCTTTGCTGTCAACCCCCTAAGAACCCTCAATTAACACTAAAGTAGAGGCGGGAAAAGTAGAGGAAGGCAGGCCCGGTTAAACCTAAGTCCCAGTTTTAAATGTATCCCTGGCAAGTGAATTCTTCCAACCTCCATTTTCTCATCTGCACCTTAAGCTTCCTCCAGCCTTGGCTTGTCTTCAAACTTGCTCTGTAGACCAAGCTTAGCCAGAAACTCAGAGACCCACCTGTCTCTTCCTCTCTCCAGTGCTGAGCTGAGGTTAAAGGCCCAGACCTCCCAGGCTTAGTCAAAGGTTTTACCTAAAAAATTTGTTAACACCACCTTTAAATGGAAACCGCAAAAAGTACCCATTTATTAGCTATGCTTCGTGGTGCATGCCTTTAATCCCAGCAAGCCACAGCACTGTGGAAGCAAAAGCAGGTGGATCCCTTGAGTTTGATCTACATATAGTGAGATTTGGGCCAACCAAGTCTTAATGAGAGCCTACCTCAAGAAACAAAAAGTAATCACTTTTGCATTACTTAAAGTGTGTCCAGGCTTTCCTTCAATTCAAGCCAAATTTTTTTTTAAAAAATTACTACAAAAAACGGGCATGATACAGACATAATAGAGCTGACATAGTGTGCCTGTCTGCCACCCCCAGTAACTACTAACGGGGTGTGGTCTAGTAATCCAAACAGTCCGGTGATCTGGAATTCAAGGATTCAAGGTCATCCTCAGTGGCTACAAGATTTGGAACTTAAAAAAATAAAGGCCGACTGGTAAAAGTATAGTGCCTGTAATCGCATCATCAGGGAGATTGGAAAGGCAGAAAGATCAAAATTCAAGCCAGGAATATTGTTAATAATCCTCTAAAGCTGCAGAATAGTTCCAACATTCAAGAAGCAGGCAATCTGAGTTCTTAGGCTAGCCTGTTGTACATAGTTCCAAGAAGAGACATAAAGTAGAAACTTACTTTAAAGGTAAAAGAATGTCTAGAAACTAGCACTAAAAACTCCATTTTTTACTGTTGTGTGTGTGTGTGTGTGTGTGTACCCGAAAACCTGAGACTTTTAACTAGAAATTCAACCATCTTTGGGGGGAATGAGTAGCCCTGGCTGTCCTGGAACTTGGTCTGTAGAATAAGCTGTTTTCGAACTCAAAGAGAGCACTGAGCGCAGCAAAGACATGTATTACCACCTAGCCCAACTCAAAAGTTCTTCCACATTGTTCAGTGGGTTAACGTACTTTTTGCCAGAACTAGCTACCTGAGCTCAGTCTGAACACAGATGGAAGAACTGAACCATGTTTTGACCTCCACTCCGCAGCACAAAGGGAAAAAAAAAAGACTTAAATATTAACTATTTCAAGATATCTTATGACTTGATCAATTAGAAGATTTTTAATTATTTAAAAACTCCCCAGTCTGAGAGATAGATCATGGTGATGGGGACACTCAATTCAATCCCCAGGACCCACTGCTGGAAGAATCCATTTCTCCACGTTGTCCCCTTACCTCCACACCACCTCCCACACATACACACAAATAAACCACAAGGGAGACGGACCAAAAAAAGCCCCAAAAGTTCTGTAGACAACAAAGCTGCCCAGGCTCAGGAGTGATTCCGCACAGCCACATGGCGGCCACCCGCGCTCGCTAGCTCGTTCGCTCGCCTGATCGCTCAGCAGCCCCAGTTGCAGGCTACAGCATGCAAGTTACTGTGGCAGGTAGCAAGGAGGCGCACTTGTTTGTTCCCGGGCTGGCAAGGGCAGAAAAAGCCAAGGACGCCCCGTAGGTGTCTTTAGGCACGTGGGGCTGGCTGCCTCCCGGATATCAGTAGGACGCCTCGGGCCAGCGGCCGGCCGTGTGCAGAACGCTCTGGAGAGCACGCGCCAAGGGAAAGCCGAGCAGGCCCACCTCAACTTTTACCAAAAACGTGAAGATCCACAAGCACAGCAAAAAGTACACGAAACTGAAGAAAACAGCAGACTAAACTCTTTAGTCAAGGACGCTGCACCCCCAAATGCAAACACCATACCTCCAAGGGGACGGGACCGACTCAGACCGGTGCTCCAAACTCCCGGGCCGCCACGAGGAGGAAGCAAGGCCGTAGCTCGGGCCGGGCGTGGGAGGTGGGCGGAGTCGTCCCGCCCAGTCTTGTGAAACTCTGGGCGCCTCGGGCCACGTGAGCGCCCGCTTTCCTTTCTTAAAACTGCAACCAGCGCCCGGGCCTGCCGTGGACTGACTACAGAGCGTGACCCGCGGCGGGTGAGAAACGCTCCACCCTCACCCCCAATTATCCGGCCGAGGCAGCCGCGTGCGAGCGGCGCCTGAGGGTGGGGGTACGGGCCTCAGGAAAAGCCGCGCTTTCTCCAGGCGTGTGCCTCGGACGCGGTCTACGAGGCCCCACACCTCAGTCCGCCCCTACCTTAGCGAACTCCAGACTTCAGTCCCGGTTCCCCCGACCGCACACCTCAGCCACGCGGCCCAATCCCTGTCAGAAATGCTCTAAACTTCGGATCCCGACCCCAACCCCCAGCCACGCGGTCCCAAGCTCTGTGGACACCTTCGCACGACTAGAGGTGTGCGGCTACGACCTCGGACCCATTCTTTCGGAGTCCGAATCCCACGCCCGCGGTCCAACGCCCGATGGGCCCAGTCGCCAGCACACCCCGTTGGCGACCCTCACCTCGGGCTTGTCTCCACGCTCCCACTCACATCCGGAACCTCGCCGGCCCTCAGAGCACCTAGAGGAGGGTGGAACCCCGGGGACTTGGCAGTTGTAGCTGAGGCAGTTGAGGCTTGTTTACTGTCACCATGGAAACCCCCACAGCGCGCTCGCGGTGGGGCCTCCGCGGGGCGAGTCAGCCGCGCGGCCGGCCTGGTCCTCAACTCCCGCCTGCCAAGCGCCCGCGGCGCTCCCGGAAGCCTTTCTGATCCCCGGTCCGATCCCCGTTCGGCCCACGCCCCGAACACCCGGAAACAGTAGCTCTGGGAGCCCACTTTCCCTTCCCACAGCCGGCGTGACCGCGGGCTTGCCTTCCCCGAACCCCACCTTCAGGAAGACGAGGCGCAGTCCTCCTTCCACGACGGAGCCGGAAGGATGCAAGACGGTGATGGGGCGGAGCCTCAGGCAGCGGACATCCGGGCACGGGCCCGCCACGGCGCCATTCTGACGAGCCCAGAACGGAGCCCAGGATTGGCCGGGGGAGGGAGAGGGGCGGGACCAGGGGGTGTGGACCCGCCTCTGAGTCTAGAAGAGTACAGTGACGGCGCAGGCGCAAACTGTCGGAGAACCCGGGGGGCGGGGGGCGGGGGAGGGGAGTAGGTGGGGGAGGGGGCGGGAGAACGGGAGGGGGGTGTAAGGTGGACGGGTTTATCTGTAGAGATCCTCTAGACCTGTAGGCTCTGGGGAGGGTGGGGGTCGCTGAATGGTCCACGCACGTCTCCGAACCTCGAAAAGTGATCCCAAAGGATTTAATGACCGCGTGTGAGCGGAAAACTAGAATGGTGTCTTATGTAAAAGAAAGACCGCCTAAGGGCATCTCAGACAAGCAGTCTTGAGGGATTTGTCTCAAGTTGCTCAAAGCCCCCATCGTCAGGATTTTAAGTTTCTAACTGTCAGCACTATCTGGACAGATTTTCTTGGTGTGTAATAATTTGGGAGGACTCTGTGAGATGTCGAGATAACAAGCTAAGCTGAAGATCATTTTTGAAACTTCAGAGCCGCCTAGGCGGGCGTAGGGACACGAGCTGGTAATCTCTGCATGGAGGAGGCCGAGGCTGCATTGCATGATCGCGAGCTACTGTCTCTAAACACTGGAGAAATTAGAAGGCTGTCTAGAATAGTCTCAGGTTATAAGTGAACTACAATGATGAAGGAAACGTTTATAAAACAACACACCAGAACTTTCAGAGGAAACCCGTCCAAGAAGAAAAATATTTAGAGGACAAATGATAGAAAACAGATGCTACAAAAGTATTCTTGAGCACTAAACCCGGAACCTTGTACTTAGCACGAGTTTTACAAACTATGTCCCCCACCTCTGGTGTTTGTTTTTTGTTAAGTTTGTGCGAGTTATCACCACACTTGGAACGGAAGTCAGAGGACAATCCTGAGTATTCTGTTCTCTCCTTCCACCATGTGGGGTCCTGATCAAACTCAAGGTTGAAAGGCCTGTGCAGCAAGTTCCTATATCCGCTGAGACCTCACCCTGCTCCTTGGGTTGTTTTTATTTTATTTTTAAAATTTGTTACTATTGGCAGAGAATGGTGCAAGTGGCTTCAACCTTGTAAAGGCCAAAGGCCAATTTTCACGAGTCGATTTTTTATTTCCCTTTAGTTCCAGGGATCAAATTTAGGTTAGCGGACCTTTACAGCCAGAGGTTCCATTTTTGGGCTCTCTCCCTCCTGTCTGACTAGCCCAGGCTGTCCTCCAACTCTTTTTTTGTTTTGTTTTTTCTTTTGGTTCTCCCACACACACCCACACAGTCAGAATGGTTTCTCTGTTGTAAAACTGGCTGTCCTGGAACTCACTATGGCTCCGACTCACGGAGATCCAACCACCTCTGCCTCCTGAGGCATAAGGTGAGGGATGAAAGGTGTGCCCAATCACACCTGGTTGATTATTATTATTATTACTGAAAAAATAAGCCGGGCAGTGGTGGCACACACCTTTAATCCCAGCACTTGGGAGGCAGAGGCAGGCATATTTCTGAGTTCGAGGCCAGCCTGGTCTACAGAGTGAGTTCCAGGACAGCCAGGGCTACACAGAGAAACCCTGTCTCAAAAAACCAAAAAAAAAGAAAAGAAAAGAAAGAAAAAGGAAAAGGGGAAACAAGCATAAATAAGTAAATGTAATTTAAACTAAAAAGCAAACTTTGAACATAACAGAGAGTAAGTGGGAGGAAGGGGTCACAGTTTTAGTCCCAGGTTATTCAGATGGTTCAGGGGGTAAAGGCACTCACCACACAACTCTAATGACATGGGTTTCATCCCCAGAATCCACATTTTTAAAAAGCCAGATGTGGTAATTCATATTTGTATGCTATACCAAGATGGGAAGTGAAGAAGACTCGAAGGCCTTTTTTGTTTGTTTGTTTGTTTTTTTGTTTTCCGAGACAGGGTTTCTCTGTGTAGCCCTGGCTGTCCTGGAACTCACTCTGTAGTCCAAGCTGGCCTTGAACTCAGAAATCCACCTGCCTCTGCATCCCAAGTGCTGGGATTAAAGGAGTGCATCACCACTGCCCCGTGACTGGAAGGTCTTGAGTGGCCTGGTCTATGCATCATGTTACAAACGAGGGACCCTGCCTCAAAAAGGTGGGAGGAGAAAGCCAACCCCTGAAAGTTGACTTCTACAGCCATTTAGGTGCTGTGGTACACACACACACACACACACACACACACACACACGATGGACATATCACAAAAGGTAATAAAGTTTCAGGATCAGAAAGCTAACAAAATTGTTCCCCGTTTACATAAATTTCTCCAGAATACTGCTTCCTATTACAGTTTGCTGGGTTTGACCATGGCTGTATGTTGCCTCGATCCAGTTTTTATGCCCTGGCTAGATGCCACTCAACTCCTCTTGTTGCCACTGATGAATCCCATGCAGCCCCAGCCAGCTCCTTTATCGGCTCCTTTACTGTCCCTCCCTGCTCATATGAAAGCCCAGGACCACACTAGAGATCGCCACAAAGCCTCTAGGATTTACTCAAATGAGCTAACCTTCAAGCTGTGCCCTGCTTAACCCCTATTAACTTCACACACACCCCCCCCCCGTAACAACAGTGAAATGTGTGCCTGCAGCTCCCCTTGCTCCTTCTGCCTCTTTTTTTTTTTTTTTTTTTTTTTGAGATTGTGTCTTGACTGTGTACCCAGGCAGCCCTTGACCTAAACATCTTCCTGCCTTCTGAGTGCTGGGATTATACGTATGTGCTGCCATGCCTGGCTTTCCCTAAACCTTGAATTAGCCAAGTAGCCCTGCACCAGGGCTGTGTTCACCCCATGTCACTAAGTCCATTAGTCTCCTTTCCTGGATACTTGATTTTTTCAGTTACCTGTGACACGCTCTGGTCCAGAAATGGGAAATCCTAGAGATAAGTCATTTTGTATTGTGCCTTGTTGTAACAGTGGCATATCATCCTTCTTCCCACTCAGGCCTATAACTGTAAGTGTCAGCACATCGGTCTTCGGTAGGTGTTTTAGTTTTGTTTGGATCCTGGATTTCCTCTAAACCAGGCAATCCTCGTGTCTCGTCCTGGGGGCTGAGATTTCTTCTGTATGTCCTTGTGCTCACCTCCACTGCAGCTTCTCTTTTATACCCAGCAAGCTTGGGTAGGTGGAAAGAACACTGACCTTAGAGCCCTCCATTAGCCTCACATTCCTGACTGAGCACCGTCCCTGGCAAGTGTAGGGGACAATGACTTGGACAGCCAAGGGGGCTATTTGTTCTTGAACCTTACTCCTCTAGGAAAGAGGGCTGGAGGACAGAGCCAGGCCCGAGGGAAACTCCAGGGCTCGTTGTGAGAGCTGACAATGTGCTCCGGTTGATTAAAGTCCACCCCTTTGGTACAGATGATGGAAGAAAGAACTATGCCCCTGAAAGACAGATGTTCTATCTCGGAGCTCAGTCCCTAGCCCTTGAATTTTGGAGTTCTTGTCTATGTCTACATCAATAGCCCATGTTGCCCCTTAGACAATAAAGTTAAGGTTTTTGTTTGTTTTGTTGATTGTTTTGGTTCTTCCAGATAGGGCTTCTTTGTGTAGTTCTGGCTGACCTGGAATTCTTTAGGTAGACTAGACTGGCCTCCAACTCAGAGATCTACCTGCATCTGCTCCAGACTGCTAGGATTAAAGGTATGCACCACTCCCGCCTCCAGCCTCTAGTGTTAGGATCCCAAGCTTGACGCGCTGTGGCTCTTGTGCTTTGGCCAGGAGATATTCTCCTTTTTAGGACTTGATAATTGTTCAGTGATATGTACTGCAGGTAATGTTTTAAACTACTTCACAGCCCGGCAGTGGTGGGGCAACGCACACCTTTAACCCCAGCACTTGGGAGGCAGAGGCAGGTGGATTTCTGGGTTTGAGGCCAGCCTGGGCTACAGAGTGAGTTCCAGGACAGCCAGGGCTACACAGAGAAACCCTGTCTCAAAACAAAACAAAACAAAACAAAAACCAACAAACAAACTACTTCACAAAAGTCATATTTGGCCTTGGAGGCGCAGGCCTTAAATCCCAGCAGGAGAGGCAAAGGCAAGAAGATGTCTGAGTTCGAGGCCAGCCTTGGTCTACAGAGTGTGTTCCAAGAAAGCCAGGAATACACAGAGAAACCCTGTCTTGAAAAAAGAAACAAAACAAAATCAAACATCACATTTGAATGAAAAAAGAATGAAAGAGGAAGGCCATGTTTTGCCTGCACTCTGGAGGCAAAAGTAAAAGATCTCTGTCAGTTTGAGGCCAGCCTAGTCTACTTAGCAAGTACCAGGTGTGCCTGGGCTATATCTTGAGATTCTGGCTCAAAATAATTCTTTTTGTGGAAGATAAAAAGAGAGTTGGGATGGTAAAAGATTTAACTAGGCCACGGTACCACCAACACCAAAAAGACAAGCAAGCCAGAGGAGCCTTGGGAGGTGGCTCACTCAGTGCACACTGTTTGTTGCTCAAGCATGAGGACCTCAGTTTGGATCCCCAGCAAGCACTTAAAGAGTGGCCCAGGGCAGGGCAGTGGGGGCGTACGCCTTTAATCCCAGCACTTGGGAGGCAGAGGCAGGCGGATTTCTGAGTTCAAGAGCAGCCTGGTAGACCAGGTGAGTACCAGGACAGCTAGGGCTACACAGAGAAACCCTGTCTCGAAGAAGAAAAAAA
Source organism: Rhynchomys soricoides (assembly GCA_019843965.1). Lineage (NCBI taxonomy): Eukaryota > Metazoa > Chordata > Mammalia > Rodentia > Muridae > Rhynchomys > Rhynchomys soricoides. The sequence goes on along the minus strand of JADRCH010000155.1, from coordinate 1,300,373 downwards.
AAAAAAAAAAAAGAGTGGCCCAGTGAATTTCCATATCCCAGATATGGAGCTTTGGAGACAGGAGGAAACGAGCTTTCTGGCCAGCTAGTCTAGCTGAACCCATGAACTCCAAGTTCAGTGAGAGACCATCTCAGGAAATAAGATAAAAAGAAACTGAGGAACATAGGTGACATTGATCAGTGACCTCTACACACACACAGGGTAGAGGTCACACACACACACATTCTCTCTCTCTCTCTCTCTCTCTCTCTCACACACACACACACACACACACACACACACACACAGGGTTTGGGGGGGGGGCGGAGGAACACAACCAAATAAAATAGATAGGACTGGAGCTTCCTGTGGACAAAACCAACTTTCCTCAGAAGCATAACAGAACACCTGCCCTCTGGAGCCATTAGCCTTCCCACCTGCCAGCTGCCAACAGAACATCCCTAGATGTTGCAAAGTCACTATGGCTGCTTTCTACAGAGCATTTCCTGAACCACAACACCCAGAATCCCCTCCTGGGGATGGGGTTGCAGAGATTGGGCAACATTTATAGGACCGGCACATTGTTGTCTGCGGCCTGAAGCAGTTACCATTCTCTAACTATAGTTTTGGCTCCTGGTGCCCCCTCCCTCACACCCACTCCTTGGAAACGCAGGGCAGGGGACTGAGTCACTTGGTGTAGGAGGCCCGCCTTCTACACACCCCACTACCAAACTCAGAAAGCCGTTTCTGTGCCTGCTTCTCTCTGTTCCCTCGGTTGTGTAAGAACAAATCACTATAGCAGCCCATTGCATATACTTCTTGTGGGTGTTTCTCCCTTTAAACCCTAACAGATAAATGAAAGGTCAGTGCGGGGTTAACTAGTTGACATAGTCCATGGTTCAGCAGCTGGGGTTCACTGACAAGCTAGGGAGCTGTCTCCTCCTCCCGTCCCCACTTAATTTCCTCCCTTCGTTTTTTTCTACAGGCGCTAGCGGATGTAGCTCAAGTTAGCCTCAGACTCATGTGCCACCTGCTTCCACTTCCTCAGCCGAAGCGCAGTAACTTCCGGTATGCACTTCCGGTGTGCAGCACCGACTTCACAGAGTTCTCTCAACCCGTGTTGCTGAGAGGTGATTGTGGTTTTCTGACAAGTATTGATTCTATGCCTGTCTTGAAGTGCAGAAGCCTTCTGAGCCAGTAAGGTGTTGTCTTTCTTTGAGACAGGTTCCATGAAACCCAGGCTGGACCTAACTTTCTATGTAGACGAGGATGACCATGACATTTTTTTTTTTTTTTTAGCTTTTTGAGACAGAATTTCTTTGTGTAGCCCTGGCTTATTCTGTAGAACTGGCTGGCCTCAAACTCAGAGATCTGCCTCCCAAGTGCTAGGATCAAAGGTATACACCACCATATCTGACTTGGCTTCCACTCTAAAAGAATATTTTAAAAGAATATTCAATTGTATCTCTTTTTAGAGTGTTGTATCATAGTCTTATGACTAAGTTGTGTGTGTGTGTGTTCTAGAGGAGGCTAGGCTTACAGAGTACAGAGATGGACTACCTGCAGAGGACCTCAGTTCAGTTGCCAGCATCCATGCAGTGGCTCACAACCATCTGTAGTTCTAGTTCCAGAGGATCCAATGGCCTTTGCTGGCCTCTGTGGGCACCAAGCATGCACATATAGTATCCGAATATATATGCAGGCAAAACACTCATATACAAAAAATAAAATAAAGAATCCCCCTTTTAAGCTCTAGAAGGCTGTAGCGAACCATGTTAAACAGTGCTTCTGCCTCTACTCTTTCTCTGGAATCTTCAGACAAACTTCAGAACGGCTCTTTCTCCTTCACTTGTTGTTTAAACTCAGGGGCCTCCTTGCAGCCAACTCATTTGCAGGTCATTTGTGTACCCTGTGGGAATAAACTGCCTCTCTTGACTCCTAAAGGTCTCCAGTGGCCCTTACAAACAGGCAGTGCCCCTAGCTACCAGCAGAGTCTGGGGAACAGGGTATTCTTCTGAAAAGTTTTCACTTCTGATGACCTGGGGAAAATATTACCGAAGGCCATGAGCTCTGGACTGTTGCTATCCTTAGGCATGTGACTCATCAGCGTATCTGTGCTTCCATATACAAAGAGCAAGCACTCTTAGAAAATAATAAGGGAGCCGGGCAGTGGTGGCACACGCCTCTAATCCCAGCACTCAGGAGGCAGAGGCAGGCGGATTTCTGAGTTCGAGGCCAGCCTGGTCTACAAAGCGAGTTCCAGGACAGCCAAGGTACACAGAGAAACCCTGTCTTGAAACACCAAAAAGAGAAGAAAACTAAAATCACTCCAACTATTTAGGAGGCCGACACAGTAGGACTCCCTACTGTGTGAGGACAGCCTAGCAAACAAAGAAAGAAAGAAACAAAAATCTCAAGGGGGAAAAAAAAGAAAAGCAGACAAAGAAAACAGGAAGGAACAAAGCTTAAATCATAGAAACATAAAAGGCAAGCACCACGGTGGTCTAGGTGTAACTTAGCGGCAGAACCCTCACCTTGTACGCCTTTCCCATCCCCAGCACAGCAGCTGCACCACCTTGAATAATGAACAACAATAAATATAATTTAAAATATGTTACTTGTTCCCCGAATATATTTATTCTGACACATGGGAATGGACAGTCTAATGTTCTAGATGTTATTGCAAACTAAATGACGTTTTCTCAAAGATTTTAATCACGAAGTTATCTCTGTCCTTTCCCTCCCTGCAATCAAGGCAAAGGTCTTTTGAGGTAGTTACACAGTCCTTTCTCCAGTCTGGGGGGTAGAGGTAGGGGAGCATGGTATCCCATAGCATCAAGAGGTTTCAGACAAGAAGAACACAAATCGGCGTGTTTACATGAATTATCTTGTGTCTCTTTATTCCAGCATTTCTCAACCTGTGGATCGTGATCTCTTTGGCAAACCTCAATCTCTAAAAATATCTACATTACGATTCATAATAGTAGCAAAATTAAAGTTTTGAAGCAGCAAGGAAAATCATTTTATGGTTGCGGGTTCACCATAACATGAGGAACTGTGTTAAAGGGTCACATCCTTAGAAAAGTTGACAGCCACTGCACTGTTTGATTATGTCAGTAAGAATCTAAAAGTCTTTGGATTGTTCCGTTGATTTTTTTTTTTAACCAACTCTACACAAGCTAGAGTCATTTGGGAAGAGGGAACCTCAACGGAGAAAATGTCCTTACCAGATTGGCCTGTGGGCACATTCTTGATTAGTGACTGATATGGGAGGGCCCAGCCCACTGCAGGGACTGCCACTGCTGGGCTGGTAGTTGTATAAAGAAGCAAGGGAGCAAGCCAAGGGGAGCAAGCCAGGAAGCAGCATGCATCCCATTGTGGCTCTGGCCTCAGTTCTTTCCTGACTTTCCTCCATAACCCCAAATGAACCCTTTCCTCCACGAGCTGCTTTTGGTTGTGGTTTTATCCCAGACCTGGGAAGCAGATCTCTGAGTTCGAGGCCAGCCTGGTCTACAGAGTGAGTTCCAGGATGGCCAGGGCTACACAGAGAAACCCTGTCACCCAGAAGTATCACTTTACAGTCTCCACTTGTGCTCATTTGCAGTCTGTTACTGATCTACAAAGCAAGGGCGCACCCATACACAACCAGCAGTCAACTTGGCTTGAAAATAAGATTAAAATGAGACCAAACATGTCTCTCCTCTCCTCCCCTCCCCCTTCCCATTCCATCTTACTCTCCCCTTCCTGATGATGTGGGTGGCAGAGGTAGGTAGATCTCTGTATGTTTGAGGCTAGCCTTGTCTATATAGTAAGTTCTAGAACAGCCTGTGCTACATAGAGGGATCGTATTTCAACCAACCAACAAATAAATAGAACAGAAAGAAAAAATGGCAAGCAGAAACTTCTATTTCACATTCTGCTTTGTCCATTTTTTCTTCTTCTGCCAATCAGAGAGGCCAGTGTGGAAGGCAACATTGGCATGTCTCTTTTCCCACTGTAGTTTCCCTCTTACATGGGTGGGATGTTTTTGGTCAGCTCAGCTTTATGTGTCTTATTGTTGGAAGCAAGGGCCACAAAGCCAATGCCATATTCTTAGGATCGTGTTCTGTATGTGCTACTTTGGGATACTGGAATATATTCTCTATTCAGTCAGCAATATTGGGGGCATCGCTACATGTATGTGGAGGGTTCCATTCATTGATGAGGCATACCACTCCATAATACATGAAGGAAAACAGCCACCTGCGTCCCTTTCCAGGGACTTCTGCCTTCAGCTAAGCCCTGGTTTTATGTTTATCACCCAGAGCAAGGGCTACATATTTACCATTCTATAACTCATGGGGGAAATAACCATATCCAGATTGTCCCTCCAGATGCTCTGTTCTCAGAGGGATCAGCCTCAGCCGTGTGTCTTGTCATCCTTGGTAGGGGCCATGTTTGGTTCTCTCAAGCGTCTGTTTAGGTGTTGTGTTGGGTGACTTCTTCTGGAGCCATGTGAACTTCTGTTCACTCCAAATAGAGCACAGCCGACAGGCTAAAGAAACAATTATACCCACCGGGCAGTGGTGGCACATGCCTTTAATCCCAGCACTCGGGAGGCAGAAGCAGGTGGATTTCTGAGTTCGAGGCCAGCCTGGTCTACAGAGTGAGTTCCAGGACAGCCAGGGCTACACAGAGAAACCCTGTCTCGAGAAACCAAAAAAAAAAAAAAGAGAGAGAGAGACAATTATACCCAAGCCCACCATGACGAGCCGGTGTGTCTATTGGAATCACTCAGAAAAGCATGGGTGACCCCTGGCAGCCATGTTACCAAAAACCTCACCCCGGTGTGTGACCACTCATGAGAGCTACAGGCAGCAGCACCAAAAAGTCTCTTCCCTAGCAATTGTTTCTTTAACTTTGTCACCTATTTTTCTTGATCCTAGTAAATTTCCTTCAAGAGTCTGAAAGCCTCCACTTAGAGAAAGTTTTCAGTTTGGAAAAAAATAGCTATAGAACACTGTCAAAAACTGAAAAAGCAATGAAAAGCAAATGTGAAGTGGAAACTCATCACTTCTATTGAGATGTTGGCTTCCCTTGGTCCTGGCCATACTTGGCAGAAGCCCTGTTTCCATGGCTAAATTCTTGTGGGTTGTTTTGTTTTGTTTAAATTTCAAGACAGAGTTTCTCCAAGTAGCCCTGGCTGTCCTGGAACTCACTCTGTAGACCAGGCTGGCCTTGAACTCAGAGATCCACCTGAGTGTTGGGATTAGAGACATGCACCACCATAGCCCAGCTGTGGCTAAATTCTTGTAATCATGGCTTTTTTTCTGCTGAGATGCACACTGGGAGAGCATGTTCTTTACATATGCCTCTAGATTTTTAAACTCTGATATTGAAGACGTTTGTCATCTTTATTTTCCCAATTTGCATGTGTGTGTGTGTGTGTGTGTGTGTGTTGGGAATATGTGAGGGTGTGTGTGGAGACCAGGGATCAGTATTGAGTGTCTTCTCATGTCTCCCGTCTTATTTTTTAAAACAGTTTCTCTCACTGAGCAGTCTGGCCAGCAAACCCATGGGCTTTGATGTCTCTACTCCACACAGTGCTGGGGTTTCAGATGTGCTCAGCCATGCTTGGCTTTTGTGGGGTGCTGGGGATCCACACTCAGGTCTCCGGCTTGCTTGGCAGGCTCTTTACTGATCTAGCCATCTCCCCAGGCCCAGTTCTTTAGACATGAATAAAATAATGATGGGCATAAATGTCACCTTTTCCTTATCTAGTCTCCTACTGAAGGGCATCTAAGATTATTTGGCTACTGACAATTAAGCAGGAATCTATGTTGTATGCTGACTTTCAGGCCTTTTGGGTTTATTGTATGTAGGGAACATAGGAAGTCCTCAGTGACTGAAGTCCTGAGTGAATGTACCATAGACAGGGGCACAGCCACAGCACGGACCAACGCCTGGAACCCATGGGCAAGTGGAAACACTTTCTTTGGATGAAGCTCAGAGGGATCAAGCAATGAAAAGCCAACCATGAATCAGAAACGCATCATTTCTACTGGGACGTTGGCTTTCCTTGGTCCTGGGTATACTTGGCAGAAATCCTATTTCCATGGCTAAATTCTTCCTGGGTCCAAGTTCCAGGGATAGACCAGCATGTACACAAACTTCTAGGAAGTCAGCCTGCAGAGACCTGGTGCTGAGACTCACTAACTCCTCCCCTTGAGCTGAAGGTAATAAACAGGCTGAGGCTCCCGTTACAGGGGCAGTAGGTGCCAGTCCATTATGGGAACACTCTCATCTGATTCCAGCTTTTTTGCACATATGTCTGTGTGCATTACCTTTTTCATTACCAGGCCATCCCTAGTGAGGGATCCAGGACCCAAGCCACGAGGGTTTCTGCAATTATCCTCAGCAATTATGTAGCTGGGGCATAAATTCAAATTTTCAGGGACCTCCACACTGATTTCCATAGTAAGTGCACTAACTTACCTTCCACCAACATGGCTACGTTTGTGGTTTTTCTTGATAACTGTCTTAGTTAGGGTTACTATTTTTTTTTTTTTTTTCTAGACAGGGTTTCTCTATGTAGCCCTAGCTGTCCTGGAACTCACTCTGTAGACCAGGCTGGCCTCGAACTCAGAAATCCACCTGCCTCTGCCTCCCAAGTGCTGGGATTAAAGGCATGAACCACCACTATCTGGCTTCAGCCTGCTGTCTTAAAGAACACAGGACCACCCTCCCAGGGGCGGTACCACCTCCAATCAATCACTAATTAAGAAAATGCCTTACAGCTGGATCTTATGGAAGCCTTTTTCTCAGTTGAGATTCCCTCCTTTCAGATGACTCCAGCTTGTGTGAAAGTGACATAAGACTAGCCAGCACAGTGACAGACATTCTGCCTTGCTCTGTTTGGTTTACATTTCCCTAATGGCTAAGGGAATTTTTTTTTCCTATACAACCTTTTTTTTTTCCTTTAAAAATATTTATTTTTATTTTATGTGTATAGACTTTTGCCTACATGTATGTTTGTATACCATGTATATGCCTGGTACCTTGGGAGATCAGAAGAGCATATTAGATCCCCTGGAACTGGAGTTACAGATCATTGTGAGTCAACATATGGGTGTTAGGAATTGAACCCGGGTCCTTTGGAAGAGCAGCCAGTAATCTTAACTGCTGAGCTGTTTCTGCAGCCCCTACTCATTTACTTTTAAAAGTATTAACTTTCAAGTTGAGGGTTTAGCTCAACATTAGAGCACTCACCTAAGCATGTGCTGGGCCCTGGGTTCTATCTCCAGCACCAAACAAACAAAACAAAACAAAACAGGAAACAAACAAAGTCCCCAGAAGATAAGATTGGGAGTGATGGCATATGTAGAAGTCCACAGGCAGAGGCAAGAGGCTCTCTCTGAGTTGGCTGCCTGCCTGGATTACATAGGGGTTCCAGGACAGCCAGGCTACATAACAGAGACTTTGTCTCAAAAACACACAATCACAAACTAAGCCACAATAACAACAAAAAATAAATATGACACCTAAGCTGGGTACACTAATCTCATCCTCAGGAGACTGAGTCAAAAGAACTGTTTAGGACTAAGGCCAGCTTACATTACAAAGTGAGCTCCAGGTTAGCAGGGGCCACAGAGTGAGACCTTGTGTCAAAACCCACCTGCCCTGATTAGTTTTTGTTTACTTCAAGCAAACTAGAGTCACTTGGGAAGAGGGAACCTCAACTGAGGAACTGCCTTCATCAGATGGGCCTGTGAGCATTTCTGAGCGCAGGGTTTTCTTCGCTAACGACTGATGTGGGAGGGTACATCCCACTGTGGGTGGTGCCCCAGGCAGGTGTTCCTGGGTTGTTTGAGCAAACAAGCTGTGCAAGCCAGTCAAAAAAAAAAGTCCCTAGAGGAAAATACTTTCGACCTTTCAGCAAACACTTAGAAAACTAAATGGCAAAGAGATTAAGTTGGTCTGTCATTGGGTTTCAAAACTTCCTGCCAAGCTGAGGGATGAGTCTGACATATTTTTCTTTTCTTTCCTTATTTTTACTTTTGTTGTTTGAAACAAAGTCTTTCAGATAGCCTGTAGCCTGGGCCTTAAACTCATTAAGTAGCAGAGGGTGGCTTTGTACTCCTGGTCTTCTTACCTCGGAAGTCAAAGAGCTGGGGTTAGAGAGGTGCACCGCACCTGGCTGTATTTTCAGAAATAAAGTTCTAGCCAACTTCAAATTCAAGGCCAGCCTCAGCTACAAACCAAGTTCAACCGAGGCCAGATTTTGCAATCCTGAGACCATTTTATTATTTATTTCTAAATATTAGTGTTCAGGTGCTGACTGAACTCAGCCTTAAGAATGCTAAGTGCATTCTCCACCACTGAGTCTCTCCTGATTTTATTTACTTCTCTATGAGACTGAGACTTACTGGCTTCGATAACCAGCCGACAAGTTCTGTTCTGATCCTCCTGCCTCGTCCTCTCGCTGTCTTCCTACCTTACCACTTTGATCCAACAAAATCCAGATCCTTCTACTGTTCCCAGGTACTTCTGGATGGGCTGAGCAGGGGTAGAGAGCTGGGGATCACGGGGCTTCCCCAGGCTCTGCACACGAGGAAATTGTGGACCAGGCCCCACCGGGAGCCGGCTCCTGGGGGTTTCCACGGTGACAGTAAACAAGCCTCCACCTCCTCTGATATAACTGCCAAGTTCCTCCTCTAGGTGCTCCGAGAGCAGGCGAGGTGTGACTAGGAGCACGGAGACTAAGAGCTGGAGGTGAGGGCCGCCAACCGGGTGGGCTGAGAACTATGCCCATGGGGTGCTGGACCGCAGGCGTGGGATTTGTAGTCCCGCCGAGTCCTGGCAGAGGGAGAGGTAATTGGCCCCAGCGAGACAGCGGTGTGTTTGCTCTGGAGAAAGGAGAGAAGAGGGAGGCTAGGAGAAACCTACCCCGAGGAAGTCTAGCAGACATACTATGGCCAGAGACCTGTGGCCATGTAAGGACTTGGAGGGCGAGGTGGCTGCACTTATCCCTCAGGATACCTTCAAGGGTATTAAGTAGTGGGAGCAAGCTCTTCATAGGTTTGCGGAGGCGTGCTTTTGTACAGCTGCTCTTGGGAGGGCGGCCCCATGAGAATGTTGGTCCGCCTTACTCCCCTGAGACCAGGTCTCAAAGAACTTGAATCTTGCAGTTTTACCGCAGCTGACTGGCCAGCGTGCTCCAGGGATCTGCGTGTCACTGTTCCCAAAGCTGCAGAACCATGCGCAGCTTCTAAAGGGGTGCTTGGGATTGGAACTTAGGTCCTCTGGCTTGCACAGCGCGTGGTCTTCCTAGTGAACCATCCCTAGCTTATAGGTTTTTGTTGTTGGCCGTGTTCTGTTTTAGACAACACAAATTTGCACAATGTGTTAAAAACTTGTCCTCTTGGCCAGGCATGGTGGCCCGTGCCTCTAGTTCCAGCACTGGGGTAGTAGAGACCAGTTGGAGGCCAGACTAATGTACATAGTGAAGTCCAGGACAGCTGGGAGTATGTGGGGAAACCCTGTTTCAAAAACATAACCAAAAAAACCAACCGACACCCCACCTTGCCATCCTCCCTCTGCCCTAGAGATTTATTTATCATGTGACTAGTTTTTGCTTGCATGTATGCATAGGCATATGTGGTGCCCAGTGCCTGAGAAGGTCAGAGGAGTCTGTCACATCCTCTGGAACTGCAGTTATGAATGGTTGTGAGCCAGCTAGTGGGTGCAGGGAATTGAAAGTGGGGATCCTGAGCCTCCTCCAGCCTCATCTTTTCCATTCTTCCTCCTGAGGGGATGCATTCAAATCTTTGACCTTTCTTTTTGCAATGTTTTCTTCCTAAGCTAGGTATGATGGTTCACACCTTGACTTACAGCACTCCAGAGGCTCCTGCGGGAGGATCTGGAGTTCTTGTCCATCCTAGGCTAATGAGCTTGAGGCCAGCCTGAGCTACATAGTGAGACTCGGTCTTCACAAACAAAACCTTGAAGCTGGAGAGAGAGCTCTTGGTTGGGAGTTCTTGACCTATCCGAGCCCAGATCTCTAGCACCCACCGTGGACTGCTGAGAGCCACCTGACTCCAGCTCCAGGGGTCTCATGTCCCTTTCTGGCCTCCTGGAGCACCTACACACAGAGACACATTTAAAAGAAAAAAATCTTAAAACAAAATCCCAGGGCTGGTGGGATGATGGCTCAGCTGGTAATGGCACTTGTGGTCAAGATGGACCGGCCACCTGTGTTTGATCTTCAGAACCAATATGGTAGATAGAAGGAGACTCCTGTAAACCTTTGGCCTCCATATATGCTTGATGGCCCATGGCCCTTCACCACACCAGATAAATAAAAATATTTTTAAAATGTAAAAGAAGATATGATAAAATAAATAGGAAAAAATCTCCAAATGTGTTACTTACGTTACTCCGATACAAGTAACTTGTTTTCTGCACTTGTCATCAACTCCTGGGTTCTTTTCTGGTTTTAATGTCCATTGGGAGCTCCAGAGAGATGGCTCCACGGTTAAGAGCTTGCACTGCTCCTTTAGTGGGCCTGAGTTCAAATCCCAGCAACATGTCAGGTGCCTGTAACTCAAGTTCTAGGCCAGAACCTCTGCCCATACATACACGTAATTAAAGAAAAAAAAATCATTTGGCTATGCTTTATTGAATGCTTTTTTTTTTTTTTTTTTTTGAGACAGGATCTTCCAATGCTTCCCTGATTTGCCCAGATGACAAATGTACTTATCCTCCATCTCCTGAGTGACAGGACGAGTATGCAGAAGTGTGCCTGGCCTGCTAAGTTGGTTGTATACAGTACTTTGGGCTCATTAACTTCCCGGGCCTCCTTGTCTTTCCTGTTGTGTGCATGCAGGGTGGTGTAAAATGAGTTGCCAGGGAGAAACTCTTCAGTGTGTCTTCCTGATGTTGCAACATCAAACCTGATAACGGCTCCTCCCAGGAGGTCTTTCTCTGCCTGCCTTCAGAAGCCTGTGCTAAACTGATAATACTCATAAAGAAAGAGGCAGAGAAGAGCAATGATGTGCAAGGACAGTGGAGGCAGTGGAGCTGTGGTGGCCTGAAGGCTTAATAACTGAGCTGGGGGTGGCAGTTAGGTGGCTAAAGAGAGAGGGTGTTCCTGCTTCACAGATGAAGAAGCCCTAGCATAGGCCGTCCAACAATTCATGCCTGGTTGCCCACCCCTATTTGGGGCTACTACAAAGCTCAGATGGGTGAACCTCCTCTCTCAGCTCCCGGAGTGGATCATGGGCAGCCAGTGCTTCTAACTAAAGAGGTCCTGGTTCTCCTCCCCAGGATTCTGATGTCTGCTCTCTGCTGCTAGGCTCTCAAGTAGCCCAGCTTGTCACCAGTGCCAAGTTTCCAAGCTCAGAAGGCAACTGCCATTTAATGTTGCAGAAGCTGCAGGGAGGCCATGGTGACTGGTGATGCTGGACAACACCCCCTCCCCCTCATGATATTGGGCTTGAATGCTCACATCCTGGCTCCAGATTACAGTCCCAGCAGAAAGGGGTATCCTGAGTTGTCACCACTAAGTTTTATGGAAAGAGCCAGACACAGGGTGTCTGTCACATAAAGAAATAGCTAAACAGTTTAAGAGAGGCCAGAGAAAGGGGGGGGGGGAAAGGGGGGGGGAGGAAACAAAAGACAAGAAAGTGATAAGACCTAAGTGGCCAGAACCTGCAGGTGCTGGTCCCAACCGAGTTCCAGAGGGCCACTGTAGTGCTGATGGCTGCCAAGGGTCAAGGGTCCTAGTAAGGAAAGTCTGCAGAGAGTGCAGAGAGATGGTAAGATTGTCATAACAGCAGCTGCTTCTGCCTGCCTGCTGTTCCTGTCTGCAGCTGCCAGACGCTGAGGGGAACGAAAACTGTGACTCACATTTACAGAGCTCCCTACCTGCTCCCTTTCACCCACTTCTGCTCAGGTGGAGCAGGATAGCACGCATGTAGCCTTTAGAAGACTGAGGCAGGAGGATTTCGAATTTGAGAGCTGGCTAGGCTATACAAGGAGAGCTTGCCTCCACTCCCACCAAAGTAAATGAAGGCAAAACCTCCAGCTGCAGTTGTCCTTTCCAGAGGGTGGTGGCGTACGCCTTTAATCCCAGCACTAGGAGGCAGAGGCAGGGGGATTTCTGAGTTCCAGGCCAGCCTGGGCTACAGAGTGAGTTCCAGGACAGCCAGGGCTACACAGAGAAACCCTGTCTCAAAACAAACAAACAAAAACAACAACAACAACAACAAAAACCCAAATGACCTCCTGCCTTTGCTCCTGGGATTATAGACATGTTCAGGACGCCCAGTTTGTTACATGGGTCCTGGGATCTGAACTCTGCTCTTAATTATAAGCTATCTCTCCAACCCCTAGTAAGTTTTGTTTGAGCTGAAGTTTTGCTCGTGCCTAGGTGGTCCCAGAAGGCATTATTCCCTGCCTCTTGCTGGGATTACTGGGAGCCCCTATCACACTTGGTTCGATAATTTTTTATTTGATACTGGATTTTTTTTTTTTTTTATTCCTATACATCTTCAAATTTATTTGGGACATATAATTAAGTTCCTTGAAAATGGCATGATCTATTTGGTCTTTATATCCTTAATATGATTTGTTAGACAGGTCTGTGATATTGCTTCATCTTGGGCTAATTTTCCCACCACTGGGCCATGGTTTTCATACACTTACATACTGAGCAGTACATTCTCTCCTGTGACTGAGAGTGGGTGTAGCTCAATAGTAGAGTACACGTCTTTGGGCGGTGCTTTTTGTTTGTTTGTATGTGTTTTTTGTTTCTGTTGTTTTTCAAGACAGGACTCTCTGTGTGTAGCCCTGACTATACTGGGACTCACTCTCTAGACCAGGCTGGCCTCAAACTCAGAAATCCACCTGCCTCTGCCTCCTGAGTGCTGGGATTAAAATGTTGAACCACTATGCCTTGAGATTGAAAGAAATGCTTTTCCTCCCCTCCTCCCCTCTCCGGAGATAAGGCCACCTAGCTAGCAGATATTCCCTGTGGGATGGGCATTCCTCCCCTCCCCCTCCTCCAAGCACACAGAAGAAACAGGTTAGAAAGCACTGTAGGCTGAGAGGGAGGGGCTGATTAAGCCCCTGCTACCTCATTCCCTAAAGACCAATCAGTTTAAAAGTCACACTGTTCTGCCAATCACATTGTACCTAATGGTGGCTGCTCTAAAATCCTATGTAAGGTCCCTCCCTGAACGGGCTCCACTGGGTCGCCTCTGCCTCATGTGCAGGAAAACTCCAATGCATTGGAAATAATAAACCTCTCGCTGATTGCATCGCTCTCAATCTCCGTGTTTTTTTGAGGGGGAACTACCTGTAGTTGGGAGCTTCGGGTCCAACAAGATGTTTTAATTTTTTACTATTCATTAAAAAAAAAAATGCTCTCATGTCAGTGGTTGGCCTTGACCCCCTATGTAGCTGGTGACAGATGACCCCAAGCTCCTGAATTCCCTACCTGTATCTCCCAAGGACTGAGACTACAGGCCTGAGCGGTAGGTATACCGCATCCACTACCAACACAAACTGTAGAATTCGTCTGCACTGCAGATCTGTGGAATCCTCTCATCAACTTTCTCCCATCCGAGTGTGTGAGCTCTAACCTCTACAATCTGAGTCAGGAGTCATCCAAGTTGCAGCCCCCAGCAGTTTAGGAAGCCTGGTGTTTCCACTTCTCAAGGCCTTGAATTGGGGCCTGGTGAGCTCATCTCTGTTCCCTGCCTCCAAGGGATACTCTTTGTTGCCTGGTATCTAGGGTCTTTGGAACAAACTTTCCTTATGTTTCTCCCATTTAAAAAATGGGCCCTATTTCAGATAATAGGGCCAATCAGGTCGCAGATTCTCAAGCCAGTTTCTGCAGAAGTAGAAAACTGAAAACATCAAGCATTCATTTCATCTTTATCTGAATTGTGTGTCAGGAAGTTTATGAAATGGTCTGAAGGAAAGACAGGGGACATGGTGGCACATGCCTTTGTCCCCAGCACTGAGGAGGCAGAGGCAGGTGGGGTGGATCTGAGTTCAAGGCCAGCCTGGCTACAGAATAAAGTTCAGGACAGCTAGGACTAACTACATGGAGACTCACTGTCTCAAAAAATAGAAAAAAAAAGAAAAGAAAAAAGAAAGCTCGCTCCTTTGGAACATAAGTCAAACAGATCTAAACTGGGTTGATATTAAAGCTAGTGACCCATGTAAGCAGCATTAGTCCAAACAGCTCCCACTGTGAAGGCAGTTTTGTAAGAACCCCCCCCCCCCCACACACACCTCAGTCTAACTTTGTGTAAGTAGCCAAGCAACTGCAATCAGCTGCTTCACACAAGTGAGGCTGACTAGATGCTTGTAGAATCCTTCCCCCTCCCCCAGCATTTTGGATGCCTTGGGAGGTCTTTTGACATCTTCGTTTAGAGTCTACAGATATTCCTTTGCAGTTCTACGTGTAGGCGAATCTACACTACAAGAAGTATTTTACACTGTGTTCTAGTGAGAACATTTGAAAAGTATGTGCTTTTGAAAAATTAAAGTTATTAGATTCATAATCTTTAAAAAATTGATAATTTCTACTTTTCACTAATAATTGCATGATAGTTTATGTCTGTCTGTATATATGTACATACGTGTCTTGTTACTTTTCTATTGCTGTGAAGAAAATGTAAGGCAACTTAAGGAAGAAACAGTTTATTGGGCGCTTACATTTCCAGAGGGTGAGTCCATGACCATCATGGTGGGCGCATGGCAGGAGGCAGGCATGGCATGGCACTAGAACAAGACTTGAGAGTTTACATTCTTACATTCTTTTTTTGTTGTTGTTTTGTTTGTTTGGTTGGTTTTTTGAGACAGGGTTTCTCTGTGTAGCCCTGGCTGTCCTAGAATTCATTCTATAGACCAGGCTGGCCTCGAACTCAGAAATCCGTCTGTCTCTGCCTCCCAAGTGCTGGGATTAAAGGGGTGTGCCACCACTGCCCGGCTAAGTGCTCGATTCTGGGGAAATACTTTCCCAGACTGCTGCTTTTGAGAAACAGAAAAGCCTTTCAGTTTACGCTTTCTTCCTATAATAAATCAATTTGGATCTGTATAATGGAATAGGAATAACTGTCAGCTAGAAAAAAACCACCCCTGCTTTAGTTGCCTTTTTTGCAAATTTTATCATAATGAAAAGAAGGAACCAGTAGCTATTCAGCATAAAGCACATTCCTTGCATAATGTATGCACACCGATCACCTTTATTATTTAGGGTAAATTTTATATCTGGGCACTAGCCCACCCACATACTACCTAAGCTCCCAAAGGCCAGCCAAGGGTTCCCCTTGCAAGTAAAGCTTTCTAAACAGTATCTCAGGCCTGCACCTCCCCCTTCCCCCACCTCAGAGTCTGTATAGGCCAGTGGATTGGGTTCAGTTAGTTGTCCAGCAGGCCTCCAGGGATCCTCCTGCCTCTACTATCGCCACACTGAGATTACAGGTGTGAATTACTTAGTCATCTTTTTATATGAGTGCTGAGGATTCTAACTCGGGCTTCATACCTGCACAGCAAGTACTTTTAAGAACTGAGCTATCTCCTGAGCCCTAAATTTGCAATTTTTAATCCTTTTAGGCAAAAAATATAAATGACATAAACACAATTTCATTCTATTTCTTTTTCCACCTCATGAGTGCTGGGTTCAGGTGTAAATCACAACTCAAGCTTATGGCTGCTATTTTTAAAGGGGGCCTACAGCAATCTTTTGGACATGTTTACAGTGCTGGAGGCTAGGCTATAGTTTTAGTGCACAGGTCCAGGCAGGTGTTAGGTGTGTAGAGTTCGCCAGTTGTCTGTAACCACAGCAGTTTATCATTGAGGCAAGTTCACAAACCCACGTTTTTCTCTCTCTGCGAATTTGGTAATACATTTACAGTGACCACCAACACTTTGAAAGAAGTGGTGTGCCTGGTCGTTGCTCATCTGGGATTAGCACAAGTATTTGTAGACTGTAGAGCTAACAGCTAATGTGTATGTACTTTTGTGCTTACTCACAACCAACATGTTCCAGTAACCAGGAATCTGGGTCATGTTCCACTGGGGCTAACTAAACCATGATAACCAGAACTCCCTGCCTGTCAACAGTAGTCCTGTCACATATGGGAGTCTGAATTGTGCAAATTCAAAAAATGGGAATGTTTAAAAGTTGTATGTTTATCCCTAAGTTCCAAGTAATTCAGTTTCTTAATGTTTTCGGCTTTGTTTTTTATATTCAAAATGGCCTCTCTGTGTACTCCTGGCTGACCTCATATTCAAATAACTAATAAATACCAAATTGTTATTACTATACAGTGCCTGTTTAGCACAAGGGTGCTTTGAGATTTTTGTGGATGATTTGCTAACTTGTACTTCTATTTTAATACTCAGTTATCATTTTCAAACTCTAGTATTTATTATTATTATTTTATTTTTTGGCGTTTCTGGAATTGGACTCAGGGTCTTGCACATTCTTGGTAAGCACTCTTCCCACTGAGCTCTGCTCCAAGCCCAGGTCAAGAAACGTTAGTACTGTTTTCTGAAAAGTCATACCTTTCTTTTTTCTTTGCGTTCTGAAGGTTATTTACTTATTTGTTTTTGTACAAAGACCTCGCAGGCGCCCATCCGTAGGGACAGAAACTGCATATTGTTCGGCCTCCATTTCCGGATCTGATCCGGTCTGACCTGATCCCGGAGGTTTGAGCAGACGCAGAAAGAGCGACAACTCAGGCTGAGTGACTCATCCTGCCTTCCCGCGTCCAACCAGGGAAAAGGAGCGGGCTCGGACACGCATGCGCTTTCCGAAGTTTGTGTAGTTCCGTTTCTCCCGTTTTCCTAAAAGTCACCTAGGGAGAAGAGGCTGAGTCACTTCCTTTTTGCTTTTACCTTGAGGCACTGGGATGGGTATCCAGAGCCTCGCGAGTGCTAGGCGAGCACTCCGGCCACTTTCTCATTTTTGTTGCGCAGTTCTGCCAGGCCAGCATGCCATAGCATGTTATTGTCATCACCACTACTTCCGCCGCGATCTCCAGCGCCACGTGGCTCCACTCCTGTGAGAACACGGCTGTCACTTTGATTTTCGTCCCGGGGCCGCACGCGTCCCTTGGAACCTGGGCGCGGCTGTTTCTGCGTACGCACAGCGCTGCAAACACCATTGGCGGGAGGGCAACAGCTCGCCCCCTAGCGAGCGTTCCAGGAACACAAAAGGACGCGCAACGACACTCTTGCGCACGCGCAGTGCCAGTTCGGCCTAAGCGCGGGATCGCAGTTTGGCGCCTCGGACAGGGCGCGCCGCGCAACCAGCTGCCAAGGGCCTGTGCGCATGGTGCACGCGCCTCCAGCGATTTCAGGAGCCTGCGCAGGGGCGGAATGGTGCGCATCTCGCCGCTTGCCTCGGCTGTGGGCTCTCCTCTACCTTGAAGCGCTTGTATTTTGGGTTTTGTGGGGTCTCTGGGCTTTTGCGTCATACTTATAATGGAGGGCGCCAGACCTGGTGCGAGCTACTAAACTTGCCGGATAGAACCGGATACCGGAAGTTCCTAGAGCAGGCTCCCGGAAGTGACCCAGTCAAGTTGCTCGTCTGGTAAACCTTATCCTAGTTCCCGGGACCGAGAGGAGGTGTACGGGTGTGTAAATGTGAGACCACAAGGATTGCGTGGAGAAAGCGCCCCTTCACACTGTACCCCATTCCTCTTATGGTGTTGATGCCACGTATGAGTGACTGGCCTGGGATGACAGATTCGGGTCATTTCAAATCCCATGTTTAATGTAATGATTTGATCAAGTGTTTTATATAACAACAAAGTTGTAAATCAAGAAAGACATGTTTCAAATCCTGTGTTCCTCACATTCAATACTGATCCCTGAACCCTACCTTAGGGAGAGGCAGATGTGTACATGAATAAAAAAGTTTGCTTTAATAAATTGGTTGCTTCTAATTAATTTGGCCAAGATGATTTGAGTCAGTGGTCTTTCTCCTTCCATCTTTGGGATTAACACTGTCCCACCAGAATTGCAGAAGAGTCCTTCTAAGATAACAGGCAACATGTGTATGACCTGTGTGTGTGTGTCTCTGTGTGTCTCCTGTATTCTCAGTTGTATTGCAGATGTCTCTAGCTAGCTCAACGCCCACCCATATACTCTTCACCATTAAAAATATGCATATCAGCTAGGCTGCACACAGGTTTAATCCCAGGACTCCAGAGACAGATGCAGGTAGGTCTTTTTTAAATTTAAGGTCAGCCTGGTTTACAGAGTGAGTTCCAGGACAGCTGTAGCTTCACCAGAAAACCCTGCCTCAAATAAACAAACAACAAATAAATAAATGTGCATTTCAGTAGGCATTAGTTTTCTGCCTTGACTAATTAATCCTTTTTATTTTGGTGTAAACTTTATAATTGTCAATTCTCTCCTTATCTTTATCCGAAAACCGATGACATTTTGTATTGCTTTAAATCCACAGATTGACTTAGAATGGTCACGTTGATATTAACTTTATAATTTATGAACACGTAGTCTTTTGTTGTTTTATGTGTGTTTGTTTGTTTGAGACAGGGTCTCTCTCCATAGTCCTGGCTATGCTAGAGCTCACTCTGTAGATCAGGCTGCCTTGAACTCACCGATCTTCCTCCCTTTGCCTCCCAAATGCTGGAATCAAAGGAATGCACTGTACTTAAGTATAGTTTATTTTTTCTCAGCAATGTTGGTCATCTTCTCTGGGGATTTTTCCTGTTTTTGCATACAAAAATTATTTGTATTTGAGTATTATCAGTATGTTAAGATTTAGGTAGTTATTGTATATTGAACTTGTATCTGGTGACCTTATTAGTTCTGAGATTTTTATGTACAGGTTATTTTAGATTTCTGTTTTTTCTTTTTTTCTTTTTTTTGTTTTGTTTTGTTTTAAGACAGGGTTTCTCTGTTTAGCTCTGACTGCCCTGGAACTCACTCTGTAGACCAGGCTGGCCTTGAACTTAGAAGTTTTCTGTTTTTTTCAAAGATTTACTTGTTTTATGTGTATGAATGTTTTGCCAGTCTCCTGGAACTAGAGTTAGAGATGGTAGTGAGCCACCCTATAGGTGCTGGGAACCAAATCTGATCTGAGTTCTCTGCCAGAACAACTTGTGTTCTTTTTTTTTTTTTTTGGTTTGGGCTTTTCGAGACAGGGTTTCTCTGTGTAGCCCTGGCTGTCCTGGAACTTAGACCAGGCTGGCCTGGAACTCAGAAATCCTCCTGCCTCTGCCTCCCAAGTGCTGGGATTAAAGGCGTGCACCACCACTGACCTGCCACAACTAGTGTTCTTAATGACTAAGCCATCCTACCAGCCCATAGATTTTTTTAGTTTTTGAGATAGGCTGTTGCTACATGTATTTGAGAAGGTTGAGTAAAGATGGGGTAAGGCTTTTATTGTGGACAACAGAAAGAGTTCCTTCACATTCACATTCCGGTTCTGGAGATCAAACTTGGGTCATCAGGATTGGTGGCAAACGCCTTTACCTGCTGTGCCATCTCTCCACTTCTTCTTTTCTCCACTAATTATTCCTTAATTTCTGATGCCAATTCGCCAAGGATCTGCAATTTCTTTTTTGTAATTTATTATCTATCGTTTTTGAAACTGTCTTATGTAGCCTCCCAGATTTTGTAGATAACTGAGCTTCTGATCTTCCCTAACTCTTTCCCTCTGGGTGCTTGGATGTAGGCATGCCTCTCCAAGCTGTAGCTACACCCTTAGCCTTCTTTATGTAGATTTTTTTTTTTTTTTTAAAGTTACAGACTTAATTACTCTGTGTGTAAGTTTGTCTTTTAGAACACAGGTGTGGCAGTGTCTTCCCAGGTACACCATTTGTCATCCCTAGATAGGTGAAAGGTGGTGCTTGTTCATCGATCAAGTGTGACTTGTCCATAGTTCACATGACCTCAGTCACACTAAAGGCTTTTTATAGTTAGTCTTGCTTCCTGTCTCTGTGTGAAGATGAACCAGAGGTCAGCAGCATGGGAGAGACTAAAAGCCTTAACTTTGTCCTGTTCCATAATATTTCAATAGATATCAGAGGTGACTACCCAGGGTTGTCTCCAGCATTTTGCACATAACCTTCTAGCCCATTGATTACCTTTTCTTTTGATTCTCTTCCTTGACTTCCAGGCACCGCCACATGCTCTTTAAGGTCCTTTCTCATTATCCACAGGTCTAATCTTTTCTTCCCGTATCTGAATGGTCTGCTAGCACTTCCTGTCTTGTCTTCACTCTCTTGGTCTCAGCCTGCTCTCTGGGCAGTGTCATCTGTTTTCATCATCCCTGGGGGCAGATCTTGGTAATCTCTCGGGTGATGCTCCATCCATTCTCTTTTCATGTCCTCTTGAATGTTCAGAAGACCCAAACTATGTGATCAAACCTTGTCTGTTGGCCTCCTGCCCCCAAGCCTGCCCCTTTCTCTTGTTAATGTCTCTCCTTCCACCATGTGGGTTGGGAGATTGAACTTGAATTCAGGTTGTCAGCTTTGGTAGCAGGCAAATTTACCCCATGTGCCATCTCACCTGCAGCTGGCTTCACCTCTTCTTTGGCCTCACTGTCTTGGTGATAGAGGTCCAGGGATTCAGATTTGGTCTACAGGGCTCTGATCCCTTGATTTCCTTTGTGCTGCAGTAGAAACAGGAAAAGGCCTTGGAATGCCATTTCCCTTCAGACAAGGGCAGTTCAGTTAAATTCTCCATGAGGTAATACATTCATATTCAGTATAGCTCTGTACCATTAGGTGCTCTGTGGTCTCCTTTGGTAACACATATGATTTGCTCTTTCATAAGTACAGCAGAAAACAAAAGTCCACTATGGTGTGGTGGTGTATGTCTATAATCTCAGCTACTTGGAAAGCTGAGGCAGAAGGACTGAAAGAACAAGGCCTGGTCAAGGGGTAAGGCCTTTCCGGCTATTCACATTGCTCTGACTTTCCAGATGAGAATTGGTATCAGCCATTGTGGGGTTTCTTTTTTTCTTTTAGACAGGGTTTCACTGTGTACTGTTAATTGCACAGAAACTCACTGTGTGGGTCAGGCTTACTTCCTTGATTACGTTGTACTTTTTTTGTTTTTTTAAGATTTGTTTATTTATTTTTGCCGGCAGTGGTGGCGCACGCCTTTAATCCCAGCACTCGGGAGGCAGAGGCAGGCGGATTTCTGAGTTCGAGGCCAGCCTGGTCTACAGACTCGGGAGGCAGAGGCAGGCGGATTTCTGAGTTCGAGGCCAGCCTGGTCTACAGAGTGAGTTCCAGGACAGCCAGGGCTACACAGAGAAACCCTGTCTCGGAAAAAAAAACAAACAAAAAACAAAAAAGAAAGAAAGAAAGAAATGGTATCCTCATTAGCATTTATCATTTCTGCATGTTTGAATCTGTTTCTGGACTTTCTCTTTTCTTCAGGTGATTCTCTTCTCTTTACTTTCCCCTCCTTCCCCTCCCCTCTGCCTCCTGCTTCCTTCCAGCCTTTCTCCTCCCTTCTCTTCCTTCCAATCTCCTTTCTTTTCCCTCCTCTCCTGTCCCCTCCCCTCCTTTCCCCCCTCCCCCACCCCTTCTCTGTGAAGGAGTCTCATTGTGTAGTCCTGCTTGGTACCTGGAACTTACTATATAAACCAAGCAGCTGCTTAGCCTGGTCATCCTCCTGCCTCTGTCTCCTGCATATGTTCTTTTGTTTTTTATTTCATGTATATGAGTACACTGCAGCTGTCTTCAGACACACTGGAAGAGCATCAGATCCCATTACAGATGGTTGTGAGCCACCATGTGGTTGCTGGGAATTGAACTCAGGACCTCTGGGAAGAGTAGTCAGTACTCTTAACTGCTGAGTCATCTCTCCAGCCCGATAGGTTTCTTTTGATTGGAGGAGCTTTGCAGTAAATAGTGACGTGTAGAAAGGAAAGCCCCTTATAGGTCTGCTTACACGTCACTTATAGTTAAGGTCTGTGGTCTTGGAGTTGGCTTTTGGGGAGGGTAAAACATCGGGACTCTAGTTTCCCTGTGCTATTTGTTGAAGACATGCCTTTTTATTGATGAGTATTTTGGGGATCTTTGCAAAAAGCCAGGTAGACATAGCTGTGTGGGCTGATACTCGAGCTTTGTCTTTTGTTTCTTTGTCCACTTTTATATCAGTACTATGCTTTTTTTTTTTAATTAGCTCTATAGTACAACTTCAAATCAGGTATAGTGACACCTCCAGCATTATTGTCTTATTTTTGTTTAATTTAGTTTGTGTATGGATGTGTTTTTGTGTGTGCGTGCAGATGCATGAGTACAATGTGAGTGAATGTAGAGGCTGAAGAATACTGCTTTCCTTTTCTTTTTTGAGACAGGGTCTCTTTTGAACTGAGTGCTTACTCATCTGACTAGACTGGCTGTCTAGAAAGCCCAGGGATCCGTCTGCCTCACCTCCTGGGAGCTGGGATCACAGACATGTACTGCCACACCCAGCCTCACCTCCTGGGAGCTAGGATCACAGGCATGTGCTGCCACACCCAGCTCCTTTCCTTTTTCACATGTAGGTGGTGCTTGTGCAGTAATCATTACCTCCTGAGCAGTCTCCCTGGCTGTCATCAGCACTAATGACTACTTTCTTCTTGTAGATCCCTAAACAACACAAGAGGTAATCTTTTGGTTCAGGATTGCTTTGGCTATCTGTACCCTTTTGTGCTTCCATATGGATTTTAAGGGGTTTTGTTTTGTTTCGTTTTTCTGTAGAGAGTAGTGGAGGAGTCCTGACTAGGATTGTATTAAACCTGTAGATGGCTTTTGGTAGAATTTTCATAATATTGATTCTTTTGCTCATGAGCATGGGGAATCTTTCCCTTTTGTACTCTCTGCTTCAATTTCTTTCTTCAGAGTTTTGATTTCATTAATTTTCCTGACCTGTCTCTCTCCTCCCCCCTGCTCCCTCCAGGGGGGGTCACAATATTGATGTAGAGCTTAATCTACATCAATGAACGCAAATGACCCTCCTGCCTCAGTCTCCTGAATAGCCAGGGCTACAGGCATGAGCCATGTCACACGGCCATTTAATTACTAAAAATCACATTTTTATTTATTTTGTGTGTATGAGCGTGTGCATATATATGGGTGTGGGTACATATGTGTCATGAAGGTAAGTGGAGGTCAGGGGACCAGGTTGTTATTTTTTTTCCATTTTCGTTTTTTTTCCAGACAGGGTTTCTCTGTGTAACAGTCCTGGGAACTCCTTTTATACATAGGCTGCCCTTGAACTCACAGAGGTCCGCCTTTCTCTTCCTCTCGAGTGCTAGGATTAAAGATAGATGCCACCATGCCCAGCTCAGAGGCTGTTAATTTAAAAAAAAAAAAAAAAATTTCAGGATTGTTTTGGTTTTCTTGGGTCTTTTGCATTTTCATAGGAAATCTAGAATTTTTTCTATTTCTGGGAAGAAGTGCATTGGAATTTTGATGTGGATCGCATTGAATCTATGGATTGCTTTTGGTGGGGTAGCCATTTTCACAATAATCCTGTCAATTGATGAGCATGTGAAGTGCTGTGGTCTGAATAATGCTGGTCCCTGTAGATCTTGGGCATTTGGATACTTGGTGTAAGGAGAACATTAAATAACACAGTATTTTTGTGATAGTGTAAGCCAAGCATTAAGTCATCCACTATCTTTGTTTGGGGTCAATCTGTGGTTTTATTTTTTTAACCTTTTTTTGACTCTCAGAACTCTTGTCTTTCTTATAATTTATGCTGCTGTTAAGCCTGCACTGGACAAGTTGTTTGTAGTTTGGTAGCCTCATTTCTTTACTACCAGGACTGACACTAGCCGTACATTTGTGTGTGGGCTGAGTAGGTTCTCTGATTCCCCCTCAACCTCCTAGCTCATACCGCCTATGGTTGCTAAGTTCCAGCTACACAGCACCTCTCAAGTGTGCTGAGAGACAAGGCAGCAAAGACAGCACGAAGATCTGTACAGGGCCTATCTTCATATTTGTAAAACCTGCTAAGTGTCAACCACCTTGCTAGATGCAGCTGTGGGTCTTAAACAGTCTTCAGGAGCCTCACAGTGTTTGGACCCTGTACTGGCTGGTTTTGTGTGTCAACATGACACAAGCTGGAGTTATCACAGAGAAAGGAGTTTCAGCTGAGAAAATGCCTCTGTGAGATCCAGTGGTAAGGCATTTTCTCAATTAGTGATCAAGGGCGGAGGGCCCCTTGTGGGTGGTACCATCTGTGGGCTGGTAGTCTTGGGCTCTATAAGCAGGCTGAGCAAGCCAGGAGAAGCAAGCAAGCTAGTAAGCAGCATTCCTCCAGGAATCAAGCAAGCATCAGCTCCTGCTTCCTGACCTGCTTGAGTTCCAGTCCTGACTTCCTTTTGTGATGAACAGCAGTGTGGAAGTGTAAGCTCAATAAACCCTTTCCTTCCCAACTTGCATTATGGTCATGATGTTTGTGCAGGAATAGAAACCCTGACTAAGACAAATTGGTACCAGCATAGTGGGATATTCCTGAGACAACCTGACCATATTTTGGGGAGGACTGTGGAAGGACTTTGGAACTGTGGGCCAGAAGAGCCACTGGGATGTTAAGAGCTCTGTGGGATGTTGTGTAGGAGCTTGGAAGATAATGTTGAGAACAGTGCAGAAGATGGAGGCCTGGCTTGTGAAATTTCAGAGGGAAGATTAAAGACTCTTATCTGGGCCATTGCTATTTTGATTGTGAAGATTCTGTGGTTTTGGTTAGCTGGGGCTGAAAAGTCAGCTGTAATTAACAAGATACCAGAACTACCAAATTGAAAACTTTGCATTTCTGGGATTATTGATGCTGGTTAGCTGGAGCTAAGATATTAGCGGTGATTAAGGACCGACCAGCAAACCGGGCAGTGGTGGTGCATGCCTTTAATCCCAGCACTTAGGAGGCAGAAGCAGGCGGATTTCTGAGTTCGTGGCCAGCTTGGTCTACAGAGTGAGTTCCAGGACAGCCAGGGCTACACAGAGAAACCCTGTCTTAAAAAAAAAAACAAACAAAAAAAGTGACCAGCATCATTGATATGAAATCTTCTGGGAAGTGTTTTCTGAGAGCACAGAGGCTGTGTTCCTGAGATAGCCAAGGTTGTACCTTGTGCTGTGGCTGGACTTGGTAATGTGTAAGAGTCACTCAGGTGGTTCTGGTTTTGAAGGCATGAAGGGGTCATGAAGAGCAGCTGAGGCTGGGCACTGTAAGAGGCCATGAAAGGCCATTGGTGAAGGTGTAGCCTTAGTTGCAATTGATGGTTCAGGACTGAAGGGGTCATGCAAAGGAGTTGAGGCATGGCACCATGAAGAGAGCCTATGAGAAGCTGTTGGTGAAGCCCCGTTACAGCAGAAGAAAGTAGTGTTTTGGAGATGCCAGTCCCATGAGATGACCACCAAGAACAGCAGCAGCAGTGCAGTACAGGCATTTGGAGCCTAGAAGACAAGGTGTGTGCTACAAAGGGCAGAGCTGGAGAAGTGACCCAAGCTCTTGGAAGTATCCAGATCGTGAGTGGATCCCAGATATTGGACAGTTGAAGTTTGATTTTTGCTTTTGATTGTGACTGTGCCCTGATATTCTTCACTCTTGAAGAAAGAAGGTATTTTAGTGGAGCCCACAGTTAAGAGACTTTGAATTTTTCAAAGACCTTGGATTTTAAAAGATAATGGATATTTTAAAGGAATTGAACTTTTAATATGCAAGACTGTGGGACTTGTAAAGTTATTTAGATCTTGGGGATGAATAAGGAAGTAAGGGTTGAGGCTTATTAGTGATGTGTTTGTGTCAAGTTGACAAGGGGTCAATTGTACTGGCTGGTTTTTTGTGTCAACTTGACACAAGCTGGAGCTATCACAGAGAAAGGAGTTTCAGTTGAGAAAATGCCTCCATGAGATCCAACTGTAAGGCATTTTCTCAATTAGTGATCAAGGGGGGAGGGCCCCTTGTGGGTGGTACCATCTGTGGGCTGGTAGTCTTGGGTTCTATAAGAAAGCCAGCTGAGCAAGCCAGGAGAAGCAAGCAAGCCAGTAAGTTACATCCCTCTATGGCCTGTGCATCAACTCCTGCTTTCTGACCAGCTTGAGTTCCAGTCCTGACTTCCTTTGGTGATGAACAGCAATATGGAAGTGTAAGCTCAATAAACCCTTTCCTTCCCAATTTGCTTCTTGGTCATGTTGTTTGTGCAGGAATAGAAACCCTGACTAAGACAGACCCCACAACACTGAATGGCAGATAGGTGGCTTCAGAGCTTGATGGCACCTGCTGACCTCAGGTTCAGGGTTATCAGACCTCACTCTCAACTGACCTGGTTGACCTGGTGACCTAGGGCGGAACTGCCCATCTCTGTCACTTCACTAACTAACCTAACTTCACACCACCTGCATTTTTTGACTTGTAAGCATTTGGTCATCTTGTTCTCCAGCCTCCTGGGTTTGTTTTTCAACCTGGGGCCATGGGAGGTTAAATTCAGGATTCCTGATTTGTTTATTGTTTTCTGGACTCCACAATAGCCCAGATTTAAACAATAGGTTCCTTTTCATGGTGGTGCCTGCCTGGCCACTGTCTTCCAAGTGATGTACAAGGCAAACTGGGATTTATCTCCCTGACCTGCCTATCAGTGGAATCATTTGCTTTTCAGAACCTGCAGCTGAATTTTCGGTCTCTGAGCTTGTCCTGTGGTTCAGTTCGATACTCTCCCCTCAGAGCCACCTGCCTTACCTTTAGGGTGAGGCTTCTGCCAATCAGCCCCAAGCCAGAACCATGCCTGGGGCTCTTTGGCTTGGCTCATTTTTCGCCTTTTTCTTTCTCCTTTTCAGCTGTCATATGGCTCCTGTGTGAATTCCCTAAGGTTCTCTCTTTGTAACAATCCTTCCCCCTTATCCCGACTCCATCACCAGATCACAGAGACAGCTAGAGTCTATCATCTCCCACCAAATTCACATTCTTTCCTCTTTCATGGCGGTGACCACACCCTGGGCCACACACACACAGAAACACTCTACCCACTAAGCTTTATCCCCAGTCTTGCTTTTTGTTTTTAACAGATTTATTTTTATTATGTGTATAACTGATTTGCCTGTATGTATATTGTGCATTGTGTGCATGCCTGGCACCTGTGAAGCCAGAAGAGAGCATCAGATCTCCTGAAACTGGACTTAATGGATGGTTGTGAGCTGCCATGTGGGTACTTCGAACTGAACCTGGGTTCTGTGTAAGAGAAGCAGGTGTGCTTACTGCTGAGCCATCCCTTAGCCTCCTCTCCACACACACCCCACTGCTTTTTGTCTGGTAAAGCTCTTACATTTCTAGGACAGACCTCACTTATTTCACCATGACAGGTTATTATACTTTAGAGATTGCTGTTTTCCTTTGGGCTTTTATTGAGAGGCTCTTGCTAAATGGACCAGGCCCGGTCTTCCGGGCTCTTAGCTCTGTCTAGGAAGTGCTGGCATTACGGGTGTGGACCACATCTGTAAGGTTGGTTTCAACTTATGTTTTAAAAAGACATTCCTTCCTTCTTTCCTTCTCGGGTTTTTGAGACAGGGTTTCTCTGTCTAGCTTTGGGTATCCTGCAACTTGCTCTGTAGACCAGGCTGGCCTTGAACTCAACAAAGATCCTAGCCTGCCTCTTGCACCACCACTGGGCTATTTTTATTTTAAATTGTGTGTATGGGAGTGTGTGTGCACTCGAATGCAGTGCCCATATAGGTCAGAGGTGTCCGACTCCCCCTGGAGCTGGGGTTATAGGCAGTTGTAAGTTGCCTGATGTGGGTACTGGGAATCGAACTCAGGTCCTCAGGAGGAGCAGCATGTGCTAACCATTGAGCAATCTCTCCAGCCCTCAACTTACTATTTTTAACAAACAGATTAGATTTGTGCTTTATGTTTGTGAGGTACTCATATAGTTTCCTTATGTCTTTTGTAGTTTTGGTTTGGGTCATACTGATCTCACAGACGGATTAGGAAGGGATTCTTTTTGGGAGATTCTGTGCAGATTTTTATCTCTTTTGTTTTTCAAGACAGGGCAGGGTTCCTCTGTGTAACAGACCTGAGGGCTGGGATTAAAGGCATGTACCCCCAACATGTATCTTTCTTTAAAACAAAACAAAAAAGCCTTTTTATGTGTGTATAGGTGTTTCACTTGCAAGTATGCCTGTGGACCAAGTTCATGCCTGGGGCCCACAGAAGCCAGAAGAGGTTGTCGATCCCTTGAGTTAGAGATGGTTGTGAGCTGCCATGTGGAGGCTGGAAATCGATCCCAGGTCTTCTGGAGGAGCAGCAAGTGCTCTAAACAGCTAAGCCTTCTCTCCAGCCCCTATTGTATCTTCTTAAATGGTTGGTAGAACTCACTTGTAGCATCTAGGCCATGACTTTTCTTTGAAAAACTGTTATCAGCTACAAATCCAATTCAGTAGGGCTACTGAGATAGTTACTCAAGGGCTGTCCAGAAGCTTCAGCAAGTAGGGGTATTACTAACAAGTTAATGACCTGAGTTCATTCTCTGGAGTGTGGTGAAAACTGAGAACAGTGTCTTCTGGCTTCCATCTGTGCAAGACAGCATTTGAATGCCTAAATGCATGCAAAATAAATAAATGGCTGGGAGTGGTGGTGCACGCCTTTAATCCCAGCACTTGGGAGGCAGAGGCAGGTGGATTTCTGAGTTCGAGGCCAGCCTGGTCTACAGAGTGAGTTCCAGGACAGCCAGGGCTACACAGAGAAACTCTGTCTCGAAAAACTAATAATAATAATAATAATAATAATAATAATAATAATAATAATAAAAATAAAAATGAGATAGCTATTTAAGGTATCTTGACTGGTTTGTTAGTATGTGCCTTTAACAGGGATTCTTATCTAAGCTGTGAACTTGCTACTAAAATTCCTCTATCCCCTTAATGTCTGCAGGATCTGTAGTACTGCTTTTTCATTCCTGCTATCATTGACAGCATTTTTCCACGAGCCAGGTTGTAGTTCTGTATTTTGTGTTTGTCCACCTGCTATTTCATTAACTTTAAGCTCCTACCTTTATCATTTCCTTCTCTTTGCTTTGTGTTAAGTGTGCCTTTTCTTTTGAGATGGGCTATGTAGCCCAGGCTAACCTTGAGTTCATGGTCCTTCTACCTCAGTCTTTAGCACTTCTGGCCTTTCTAGTTTCTTTGGGAATTTGGACCATTTTGAAACTTCTCCAGCTCTAAGATACGCATTAAACACCACACATTTTCCTCTAAGCATTGTCTTAACAGGGGTCTCTAATTCTAATACAGTCATTCAATTCAATATATATATATTTTGGTTTTTCGAGACAGGATCCACCACTGCCTGGCAATTCAAAAATATTTACAAATTCTTCCTGTTTCTTTCTCTTTAGCCTGTTGCTCATTTAGAAGTCAGGTGCTGCTTAATTTCTAAATATCTGGAGGTTCTTCAGTTTTGAAGAGAATTATCTTAGATGGTTTTCATTTTTTAAATTTTATTTATTTGATATATATGACGAATACACTGTAGCTGTCTTCAGACACACCAGAAGAGGGCATCCATCAGATCCTGTTACAGATGGCTGTGAGCCACCATGTGGTTGCTGGGAATTGAACCCATGACCTCTGGAAGAGCAGTCACTGCTCTTAACCACTGAGCCATCTCTCCAGCCTGGTTTTCATTTTTAAAATAAAAAAAAATTAACTGACACTTTTATTTGGTGCGTGTATATGCACACACAGGTGTGCCACACAGTGTATGGCAGGTCAGAGGATAACTTTTGGGAGTTGGTTCTCTCCTTCTACCCTGGGAGTTCTAGGAAGTCACTTACTGCCCCCCTCCATTTAAATGTTTAAAAGAGATTTGTTTTCTAATTTATAATACACACACTTGAAAATACCTGCCGTGGCTGAGTGGATTGTTGTACAAATATCAATGAATCCAGTTAATGGGCAGTGTTATGTAAACCATACACATCCTTCTATTTGTGTCAGCCAGTTACTTCGGAATCTGGAAATATCTCTAACTGGAATCATGCCTGCACTCATTAACAGTGAAGCTAGAGAGCTGCTCTACTGTTGGATCCCCAAAGCCAGAAGACTCTCCAGTTATATCTCAGCTTTTTCTGGAGCCTAAGTTCTGGCTGGGTCTCCACAGCAGCTGGGGGGGACAGTCCATGTGTCCACAGGAGGAAGGGGATGTCCCACATACCCATGGTCGTCAGTGTCATGGCTTTACCAGCATGTTTCATTCCCAGCCTTCGATTTACTAAGCACTTTTTGGCCTGAAACCAAAACGGATCTTTCTTTTCCTTAACCCATATGTGAGTGGCATGAACTGCTTGCTTCTGCACTAACAGAATGCCCGCCCACCCACCTTCCTAGCCTGGGAGCTCTTGCTGAGATCTCATTCCATGATTATCTTTGTGTTCTCATGACTGCTGTAGGTTTATGAGCAAACATTTACTATTGTTTTAGAAATGTCCTGAAAATAGATTAGCCCTGTTTAATAAAGGCACATTCAGTAGTAGTTTCTCCATTGCTCAATATTTTTCCACCCTAAGACAGGGTTTCTCTGCGTACCCTTGTTCTGGAACTCACTCTGTAGACCAGGCTGGCCTTGAACTAGAGATCTTCTGGCCTCTGCCTCCCAAGTGCTGGCATTAAAATTGGGGGTCGGGCACCTCCCAGCTCCACTCACTAGTCAGCTTTAGTTTATTAAGTCTTTCCGAAGTCTCTGGCTGGCTGCCACACGTTCCCCATGTACTGTTTCTCCAGTTCTGCCTCAGCTCTGCTGCAGGATACACCTATTCTCCGTAGCACCCAGTGCTAAGTTTCCTCTCCTAGCTACTTTGGCCGTTGCTTCTGGATTTCTCCCTTGTTATTTTTACTATGGAACTAACCCCAACAAACTTCAAAGTAATTATTTACGTTCCAGAAAGGAGGGGCTGAGTGGATTTCCCATCACAGTATGTGGGGAACGCTT
This sequence comes from Rhynchomys soricoides, assembly GCA_019843965.1. Taxonomy (NCBI): domain Eukaryota; kingdom Metazoa; phylum Chordata; class Mammalia; order Rodentia; family Muridae; genus Rhynchomys; species Rhynchomys soricoides. The sequence continues at coordinate 1,269,440 of JADRCH010000155.1, read as the reverse complement.
CCTGTACTGTGAGCATAAAGTGGTGTACATTTTTTGTATTGAACACAACAGATTTCTACCTCCATTAAACCTTCAGCTCCTCCACGCCAACCTCGAATGGGCACATTGTGTGATCATAGTTTAAAGAGGGCTTTTTAGGACTTAAAAGGAATATGAAAAACAAGGCACATAATTTCAGAGGAAAACATGAATTCCAATTTCCCAGAGAAGGTGAATGAAGGGAACCATGCTGTGCTTGGAAACATACAAAGTTCTTGTAGGTAAAATTGTGGAATATACTCTGACAACACTGGCAGAATTGCAGTATATGCTGGGCAGTGGTGGCGCACGCCTTTAATCCCAGCACTCGGGAGGCAGAGGCAGGTGGATTTCTGAGTTTGAGGCCAGCCTGGTCTACAGAGTGAGTTCCAGGACAGCCAAGGCAACACAGAGAAACCCTGTCTCGAGAAACTACTAAAAAATAAAAGAATTCCAGTATACATTCTGTCCATGAGGAACCAGAACTGTCCATTCATTGTATAATAAAATGTGCTGGGTACTCGGACACTTTAAATGAAGGACTGATTTCTTCTGTGAGGGGCTATATCTGAATAACCCTTACTATTTCTTTCCTTTGAGGAATACAAAGGTAAGAGTTGAAAGTATTAAACTGGGGCCCTAGGAGATAGCTCAGCCAGCAAAGCTCTTGTCTAGGAAGCTTGAGACAGAATCCACATAAAAAGCTGGGTGTGGTGGCACACACCTGTAATCCTAGCCTTGGTGAGCTGGGAAGTATGACTGACAGATCCCCAGTTTCACACAAAAAGGTGATAAGCATCTGAGCGCCTGAGATGTCCTGACCTCCCCATATGTGCAAACATGCACGCACACACCAGTACAACACATGTACCCCTCTCTGCATGGACACACATTCCTACACGCACAAAGTATTAAGCTGAAACTGTGGGGTACCAGGGTTCAAACTCAGGGTCTTATACGTGCTAGGCAAGCATGCTACCTATGATATGCACATTCTGCCATGAAAAATATTTATCCTTACAATAAAAGTCTTCTGAATTCCCGAGTGGGCTTGTGTTACTTAATGAAGCTCCTTCCTGTGAACCCGCTGGTGGATGTGGAGGTTTGAACTCTGGCTGAAGCCTTTCCCACACCTGCTGCACTCGTACGGCTTCTCTCCGGTATGGACTCTCTGATGGATGAGGAGTTTGGAGCTCTGGCTGAAGCCCTTCCCACACTTGCCACAGTGGTAGGGCTTTTCCCCAGTGTGCACCCTGAGGTGGATTCGAAGGTCTGAGCTCTGGCTGAAGCCTTTCCCACATTCATAGCACTGGTATGGCTTCTCTCCTGTGTGGGTGCACCGGTGGATGTGTAGGTTCGAGCTCTGGCTGAAGCCTTTCCCACACTCCCCGCACTTGTAGGGCCTCTCTCCCGTGTGGACACGTTGGTGGATGTGCAGGTTTGATCGCTGACTGAAGCTCATACCACACTCCTCACACTCATACGGCTTCTCTCCGGTGTGGACTCTCTGGTGGATGTGGAGCTTTGAGCTCTGGCTGAAGCCCTTCCCACACTTGTCACACTTGAAAGGCTTCTCACCTGTGTGGACTGAATGATGGACAAGCAGACTTGAGCTCCTGGTGAAGCCCTTCCCACACTTGTCACATTTGTAAGGTTTCTCATCCATGCGGACGGCTTGATGCGGAAATAGACTTGAGCTCCGGAGAAGCCCCTCCCACTATGCTCCGACCAGCTGAAGCCCCTCCCACAATGCACACCAGCAGGCCTTTTCTTTCAGGTGGTCTCTCTGATGTCGCATTAGTTCTGATGAAGTCCTCACCACACTGATCACTGGTGTATAGTTGCTCTGAAGTGGGGATTTTCTTGAAGAGGTGACCATCTGGGTTGGTGATAAGCATTCCCTCGGAATCACCAGTCACAGGAGTCCTCTGTGTGGTCTCTCTGAAGACTCCAAGTGACTTATGGTGACTTCCATCTAAAAATGTCTTTACTGTTACAGTCAAAGGAAACTAAAGAGTCTTTGCACTGGACATTTTGGCAAGTTGTCTCAGTAGAGAACGCTGGAGGTGCCAGTTCTGTTACATCATGTGGAAGTTTGACTTGACGATTCTCTGAACAGTGGTATATGGGATGACAATCTCCCCTATTCCGTCTCTCTCCCTAGAGAGACCTTTTTCCCCCTGAGGCTCCTTACACAATTTCTCAGAGGAGTCCTGTCTGGCCATTTGCCTTGGGATTTCAAAGATAAATATTTTCTTTTCACTTTCAATGTTTGTGAAATAACTTTAAAGAGTCACTGCAATTTGTGGTTTTAGGAAATATGGCTACACGCTTCTCCCCATTTTTGACAGCAATCTATTTAAATATCCGTGTGTACTTCTTGAGATTCACAATAAAAACTTAACTTCCAGCTACTGACTGGCCATTTCTTCCAAAATTAGCCACTAGGAAACCAACTATGGAAAATCGTTTTCTCTTTCTCTAGTTTTAAAGACCTTTATTTCATGTGTTAAGTGTTTTGCCTGCAAGGATGTCTGTGGTACTGCTGGAGGTGAAAGAGGTCACTGGATCTCCTAGAACTGGAGTGATGGATGGTGAGCCACGATGTGGGTGCTGGGAACTGAACTTACAAGAGCCATGGGTGCTCTTAGTTTCTGGGTCAGCTCTCCAGACTCTTGAAGACCTTTCTCTTGAAGATTCTCCACAGAATTTGTGTTTGACTCTCTAGGAAACAGAGAATTTAGTGATGAGAAGAAAGGATTCCAGACTAGGAGTACCTAAGGCCGGAACACTTGGAAACTCAGAACTTAGCTTTCTTTTCTTTCTCCCCCCTCCTTTCCTTAGTTTGTACTCATTCCATTTCTCTTTCTTTTTGACTAAATGTCCACTTAATCAGTATGCTATTTTCAGAACTGTTAGAGCTATAAGATACAAAATAGAAAGCTTTTTGCCTGACAAGCCTGGGATGAAAGACAACTACATCAACAACGGTAATAGCAAATTAAAGTCTATAAACGTACATAACACAGAAGACTGTACACCAACAAGCTGTGGAAGCCGACTGCGGGCGCGAGAACTCAAACCTTCATGTCTCTAGAGTTCTGAAAAAAAAAAATAGGGAAGAAAAGTACAATAAGGAAAGAAATCATGACCCATTTAGGGAAAGTGAAAGTAGCTCACTGTGAAGGAGCAGGAGCCACTCCCTACGATGACAGTTGGCCTCAGAGGCTGTGCTCCTTGAGCCACATCAAACTTATTCTCCAGACTAGCTGCTGCCCGGAATGTTGTTCTGTCACCTCTCATCCTGGCTCCTCAGCCTCAGGGCTCAGCCAAGCTGCCGTCCCCCAGGAGAAGTGCCCCTTGACCATCTAACCCAGATCAGAGCACGCTCACTCCCATGCTTCTGGTTTTAACTTCTTCATACTCTTTATATGTCTTAGCTCATTTTCTTGTCTGACCCATCCCCATTAAAGTCCCCCAGCACACAAAGGCCGACATCATCCCTCAGGGCCTCAAGCAGGGCCTGCACACACAAGGCGTCCGATTATTTATTCATTTAACTTCATGAGTCTCCTCTCTAGAATTTTGTCTGATGGAGCAGTATTTCTCAAGCTACCTGTGGTGAAGAACCCTTATGTTGTCGTTTAATAAACACTTGCTCTCAATTTCTGTTGCTTATGCCTTCTTGGCTCATGGGCTGACACTAGTGAAGAAACCCCACTTTGCAAAGTTAGTGTGATGGGACATGTTAAGAACGAAAGGAGCCAAATGGAGCCCAGAGTTCAGTTATACAACAAGGAAGTGCTCGGTAGCCATCTCTTCAGAAGGTAGCACTGTCTTATAACCTGGATTAGTGAAGACAGCTTTCACATGAGGCAGAGGCAACTGAGGAAACAGAACAGCCTGCAGGGCATGTGGCTAACTTACTGTGGGAGAGTGGACTCAATATCTAAGGCCAAGTGTAGTGGAAGGTCAGGGTGCCAGGAGTCTCCTGTTCCTCCCATTCCTACTGGACAAATATCAAGCTGTTTGGTGCTACAGATGGGCATCAGATAACCTTGCAATTCCGAGCCTCCCCTTCTGTATCTAGCAATTGAACTAGGGGTGGGAAACAGTAATGCAGAAGCTGAGAAGCCTGACGCGTATCTGGAGTCATCCAAACATGGCCTAGTCTACTTGGGTAGATTTCCTTCCACATTGCTTCTGCCCGTTCATTCATTTCTATCCATCCTGGCACATCCAGCCTCAGGACAATTCACGAGTCTCTTTCTCAAGCATCAGGATGCATCAGGGACATCCTCCCTTCTCTGCCACACATTTATTATGACAGACTGTACAGTGCTAAATGACAGGGGACATGTTCACCTGAGCTTTAAGTGCTCCAGCACCTAGCACAACTGATTTGGAATCTAGCTGACAAAGACTCAGTTTAAACAATGAGATGGGAAGCCGGGCAGTGGTGGCACACGCCTTTAATCCCAGCACTTGGGAGGCAGAGACAGGCAGATTTCTGAGTTTGAGGCCAACCTGGTCTACAGAGGGAGTTCCAGGATAGCCAGGGCTACACAGAGAAACCCTGTCTTGAAAAACCAAACCAAATCAAACCAAACCAAACCAAACCAAACCAAACAAAAACAAAAAAAAGAAAAAAAAAGAAAACCCAACAAAACAAAACAAAAACAACAACAACAAAACAATGAGATGAGGCTGGAGAGATGGCTCAGTGGTTAAGAGCACTGACTGCTCTTCTGAAGGTCCGGAGTTCAAATCCCAGCAACCACATGGTGGCTCACATCCGTCTGTAATGAGAACTGGTGCCCTCTTCTGGGGTGTCTGAAGACAGCTACTGTGTACTTACATATAATAAACATTTTTTTTTTTCCCCGAGACAGTGTTTCTCTGGGTAGCTCTGGCTGTCCTGGAACTCACTCTGTAGACCAGGCTGGCCTCCAACTCAGAAATCCGCCTGCCTCTGCCTCCCGAGTGCTGGGATTAAAGGCGTGCACCACCACTGCCCGGCAATAAACAAATCTTTCAAAACGAAACAAAACAGTGAGATGATACAACTAAGAGAGAACCTAAAATTCCCAACAGTTAATGCCTCATTTTACAGACGAGGAAAACAAGGTCCATGACGATGACGTTCCTACGGTCACAGAGGAGGCAGAGGAGGTTAGCCTTTTAACGGAAATCAATGACAAACTCTGGTATGCAGAAGAGTACTGGTAAAGTAACGCCCTTACATTAAAAGAAATTTATTGAGTGTGTGCACATTTCGTGTATGTGAGCATGCGCTTGCCACAGAGTCTGTGTGAAGGTCTGAGGAGAACTTGGGGGAGTAGGTCCCAGAGATTGAACTCGGGTCATCAAACTTTGCGGCAAGCACCTTTTACTCACTGAGCTTTCCTTCAGGCCCCGAGAATCTACTATGCCTGCAACCAATAACTGTGTTGATGTTGAATAAACAATCACCATGGAAGGGAAGGAAATGTGCCGAACCAGGGCCTTTCACAAGTTCATCTTTGTGAAGTCCTCATTACTGTCCAATTTCTTAGTGCCCTGACAGAGCTCACTGTCCTCTGTGTAAAGACTTTCTTTTTCTGTGGGAGGACTGTATTTACCAAATAAAAAATCTGATCTTCGCTGCTGTTGATGTTAAGAGCAACCCCCTCCTCTTTAAATCCAGCCTAAACTAGGTATGGTGGCATGTACCTGAATTTCCAGCTACCTGGGAGGTGGAGGCAGGAAGTTACTTTAATCCATGAGTTTGAGGGTAGCCGGGGAAATATACCAAGATATCTCATCTCATTAAGAAGAGGAAGAGGAGAAGAAATCTAGCTTAAATCCGGGATAATGATCTCCCTCCCTCTCTTTCAAGATAGGGTCTTATTATATAGCCTAGACTGGCTTTGAACTTGTGATTATCCCAACATCTGAGTGCTCAGATGATAAACATTTGCTACCATTCCTGGATGCACTACTTACTTATGAAGAATGGCCTGGATCTAGAAAAAAACGAGGTTTACTCCTTGCTCTGCTATCCTTCTCTTCAGCTCAGTCATGAGTTCTTCTCATGAAATACCAGCATCAGAGCAAAGAAGGATCCATCCACCTCGATGGCCCCATGATCCTAATGTCAAGCTTGAGGTAACTTTCAACATGTAGTTTTATGAAGAAAATGAAAAGCCAGAGGCCTGAGGTCGACCACCAGGGTCTTCCTTTTCTTTCCTTCTGCCCTTCCTTCTCTTCCCCTTCCTTTCTTTCCTTCTTTTTCTTTCATTCAACATGGGGTATCACTATGTAGCCCTGTCTAGCCTGGAACTCACTATCTAGACCAGGTTTGCCTCAACTCACAGAGATCTGCCTGCCTAAGCCTCCCAACGGCTGGGATTTAAGTAGTGTGCCACTATCGCCTGGCAAACATTTGGCAATTTAAAATGTATTATAATGAAATATGCAGACACGTTCGTGAAAGGGGACAGGGCAATCAGAGCATAAAAGATCTAACTAAGCAGCTCATTTTACCTCCCATTAGAATCACTGGCATTAAGCCTATGTGGAGATGTTTCACAATAACACTGGGTGCACAGAGGTTGGGAGAATGAGAGAGGAGTGCTTTTCTTCCTCTAGCAGGGCTAGGAATCTGAAGTTTTAAAAACCACCACGTGGTTTTGATGCACTTTTTCAGGCATGACTTTGTGGCCACTAAGCCACTGTTTAATTAAGTTCCTCATATCCTTCACTTTCAGAGAGAACAATGATGACTGTTAATACACATGTCACTTGCTTTCTCGTAGCTGTAACCAATTACCCAAAGGAACAACTTAAGGAGAAATTTATTTGAGTGATGGTTTTAGACTCCCATCATGGTGAGGCATTGTGGGAAGCATGCTGTTCAGCTCATGGCAGGCATAAAGTAGGGCAGAAGATCAGGAAAGAGCCAGGGCAAGATAAGACTCCCAAGGCTATGCTTCAACCCAGTGACCTGCCTCCTCCACCCAGGCTCTACCTTCTACAGTTCCACCTTCCAATAGTCTCAAGGTTTTAATCCACAAGGAAACATTCCTGAGGCTAGAGCCCTCCTGATCTAATGCTCTCTGGAAACACCCTTAGAGACTCAGGAAGAAGTGTGCTTAACTAATTCCTAGGAATCTCTCAATTCAATTATCAGCCAAGATTAACCATCAGGTATGATGGTTACGTATAATCTGCTCACCAGGAAGATGAGTTATTTGATGAAAAGCTTCAGTTTATAATCTTGTTTTCCCACTTAGCATTAGACAAGGCAGCATATACCAACTTCGAATGATCTCCAACCAGCTACAGTTTGGATCTCGGTTTTCCAAAGGCTTCATTCCCAACCTCTGACATCTCTGAGGTTGGGAGGAGGTTCAATCCTTAGGATGTAGGACCTAGTAGGAAGAATTTAGGTCACTGGGGATGTGCCCTTAAAGATGATATTGGGATCCAGGTTTTTCCCACACGAAGTGAACAAAACTCTGTTTCATAGGTCCAAAATTGACGCAAATAATGATAGACTAAAACGACACTGAACTGTGAGCAGACAAATCTTTGCTCCTTACAAACTCATTACCCAAGATATTTTGGTCTTAACACCGAAGAGTAACTCAAGAGTAACTCCTGTAACATACACGAGTGAAATGCTTGATAGGAGATGCTGACTTCCAGACTACAGGGCAAAAATGCTCAGTAGAGCCTTTCAGAAGAGCTTGGTTGGATGTTTTGAGGAGTACTCCACATGGTGGAAAGGCAGTGTAGAGAGAACTAACGTTCCGGGTCAGCAGACCCTATGCTGAACCTGTTGATACCGTTTGCTAGATACACAATATTTTAATGCCCCAAATGCTCTCGTTCCCTTGTATAAAATACCCATTCTCATAACGAAGCTTGACAATAAAAAGAAAAAACAACAAGGTACACGATCTCACTCTAGGCAGGTACTCAGTGGTGATTTCCTATTTCGTTCTAAGAAAGAAAAGCTGTATCTAGCTCAGAGATGAGGCATTTTGGTGAAAAAAACCTCCAAGTCATCTGGAGCATGGTCATATTCTCAGGGACAGGCAGATTCTTCGAAAGATAGTTCTGACATGCCCATCTCCTCAGACCAACCTATTTCTATACTGAAGTTCTGGAGTAGGTGTTCTCAGGTTCTGTGCATCTTCTCTCACTGCGTGTAATCCAGCTACCCAATATCCCTCGCCAGAACTTATTCTCAGAAATCTGACTGGTTTCCAAGGATGCAGAGGGGAGTGCTGCGCAGCGGAAACCTTAGTACCCCCTCCATTCTCTTAGGGGTCTCTCTCAGGAGCCTCTCAAGGTCTCCTGGTGTCCACCAACATCATCATTGGAAAAAGGCTAAGTCACTCGATCGAAGAAGGCCAACCACTTAGTCATCAGACCCACCCAGGCCAGAGCTTGGCCAAGCAAGAGGAGGGTGTCTTCGGAGCTGCGGTTTGCTCTGCTGCAGGGGCCTGGTCCTCCGTGAGGGTGGCCTTGTTCATGGGGTGTGACTGGGGGGTACCGCGGCTGCTAACACGTGGAACCGCAGCCGCAGGGCGCCTTCCCAGCCTCTGAGCCTGGCACCGAGTGGCGATGCCCCCTCGTCTGGACCAGGACACCGCTGCCCGCCCCCAGGGCAGCCCAGCCCTGCTCACCTCTTGCGTAGGTAGAACCCACACCTGGTAACGTAGGACTCCGGGGCATCATCTAAGACTCGAACTACAAGTCCCAGCAGGCCGCGGGCAGGGTAGCGCTACTTCCGAGTTCACTTCCGGCGACGATGGGCCACCGCTACTTTTGTGAGCCCCCAGTTTGTGGTTGTGGCTGGCCCTGGGTGGTTCAAGTTGCTCACTCTTTTCGTTACAGACACATACAGTTACATAATACTCCCCAAGGTGTCTTTTACTTGTTAAGATGATGTTGAGGGTAAATAACCATTATAAAATTGTCTTCAACCTTAAAAATATTCTGAAGCTGTTACTAACCACTTTAAGTGAACAGTGTAGTGTATGTAACCACAGCATACAATCTCATCACTAGGGGGGCTGAAGAAGGAAGTTTGTTAGTTCGAGAAGCCCACGTCAAAGTTTAAAAATGAAAGAAAAGACTCGATCACTGGATATTCCATGTTCTTATCTCTGAAGTACAGTTTCCAGATACGTATTGTGCAGGTCACCAAGCCTGTAATTTAACTCCAGTGAACCCAACACCCTCTTCTGGCCTCAGGCGCCTGTGTCCAAGTGTACAAACCTCCACACACACAAACTTAAAAACAGAGTATTTTTAAAAATCAACGATAAGGTTATAAAGAACTAAAAAAGTGGACCATAAGGTTGATATAATAGATTAGTGAACTCCCAAATCAGAAAAGGAATTTTAAACATAAAACAGACCCCCCCAAAATTGATCCATTAAATTTGAAAGAAAATGTCAACAAATTTCTAAGGAATCCATAGTATTATATGTAGTTAAGTTTCACTTTCCAAAAGGATTTCAGAGTGCTTTCTGAGTGTGTGCAATCGTCTCCTAAAAAGGTCTTTATGTAAACCTGTAACACGCACAAACAATCTATAGCTACATGTGCCCCAGGAAAGCTATGAAAGCCCATCACAAAACTCATAAACCTCAAACATGAGACTATTTTTGCAATTCAATTATATAGTTCATTTTACAAATATCTTTTGATCATATATTTCCCTCTGTACGTGTGTGGACACTCTTGCCACCATGTGTGTGGCAGTCTGAGGACAACTTGCAAAAGTCAGCTCCTTGTTTTTACTCTGTGGGTCCTTGGAGATTGAGCTCAGTCTGGCAGGATTGGCTGGCACGTGCCCTAACCAGAAAGGCCCAATCGCTCTTTTGAACGTGGCCTTTGTTAAATGACAGTGGTGTGTCACAGAAGGTTGGACACACTGTTAACAGCTGCCAGAGTACTGAATTTTGTTCTGCCCAGAGGGTCTTAAGTGTTTCATAGCTGAAACTAGTAACAGGATAGGGCTGGGAAAGGCCTACAGTTAGAGCCAGTGCTATTTGGAATGCTTAAATTAGGCGTTGTGCTTTCAGATAAAAACAGATTATGTTTAAACCCAACATTGATGGTATCAACTTCCACTTCCTAGGAATCCAAGGTGCATGTTTCCTTGATAATTTTTTATTTCTATGATGTTTAAATCAATCTGAGAGTCCTGTCTTTCCAACTTCAACACCAGTTTGTAGATGTAGAGAACTATGAAAAACAGAGAAATTATGTTTTTAGAATTTCATATATAGGTACTATATTTACATACATTTTCTTCCTCCCTTCCCTCCTTCCGACTCGGTTTTAGCTTGCTTTCTATGACTGTGATACAATATTAAGACAAAAACAGCTTGGGGAATGGAGGGTTTATTTGGCTTACACTCCCCTTTCACATTCCAGTCCATTAATGACGGAAGTCTGGGCAGGAACTATAGGCAGGAACTGAAGCAGAGGCCACAGACGGGGGCTGCTCACTGGCTTGCTTTCACGGCTCACTCACCTGCTTTCTTATTCTTCCACTTGCCTAGGGATGGCACTGCTCATACTAGGGATGGGCTGTTCCCTTCCAGGTCAATCAATAACCAGAAAAATGTCCCACAGACTTGTCTAGATGTCAAACTGATGGAGATATTGCTCAGTTTTGGTTTCCTCTTCCTAGATGACTCTAGCTTGTGGCAAGTTAATAAAAAACTAATCAGCACAAACACTTTGCCTTGTCTGCCTCAGCTCAAATTTATGGCCTCATTCTTTATTTTATGCCCTTCTCTCTCTCTCTCTCTCTCTCTCTCTCTCTCTCTCTCTATATGTGTGTGTGTGTGTATTCTAATAATATAGGTGTATGGGTATAAGAATATATGTGTGTATGCATTATAATATGTGCATATAGATATATGAATATATATTTATATAAATAACAAATATAAATACACTTAGCATTGCTTGTGTATTTCTAGGGCTGACTACTTGTATTAGATTACCAACTAGGTGACCCATTCCTTGAGAAGATGGATTCTCCCTTTCTCAGCAGTCATTAATTGCCTGCAGCTCTTCATGTAAGGGTGGGTCCTTTGAATTTCCCCTATGCACTGGTATGGTCATTGTTTGGGTGTTATTTAGGCTACCATATTGTTCAGATTTTATGGATGCAGTTTCTCTATCATTCCTAGGAGACACAATCTCACAGAAGACATCCTGGTCCTCTGGTTCTGCAAACATTTTTCTTTCTTTCTTTCTTTCTTTCTTTCTTTCTTTCTTTCTTTCTCGTGATATTCTCTGAGCCTTAGATGCTGGGGCTTGTGTCATGGTGTGGATGTATTAATTGGCATTTGGCACATTATGGTAAGCAGTTCTCTGCATTTTGATCAGTTGTGGCTTTCTGTAATTGTCTCTGCTGCAAAAGAAACTCCCAGGATGAAGGATGGGAGCACACTTATCTATGTGTATAAAGATAAGTATTAAGGATGCTGTTAGAAGCTGGGCAGTGGTGGCGCACGCCTTTAATCCCAGCACTTGGGAGGCAGAGGCAGGCAGATTTCTGAGTTCGAGGCCAGCCTGGTCTACAGAGTGAGTTCCAGGACAGCCAGGGCTACACAGAGAAACCCTGTCTCGAAAAACCAACCAACCAACCAACCAACCAATCAAAAAAGAATGCTGTTAGAGGGGGCTGGAAAGACCGCTCAGCGGTTAAGAGCACTGCTCTTCCAGAGGTCCTGAGTTCAATTCCCAGCACCCACATGGTGGCTCACAACCATCTGTAATAGGATCAGATGGCCTCATCTGGTGTGTATGAAGAGAGCAAAAGTGTACTCATATACATTAAAAAATTAATAAATAATTCTTTAAAAAAAGAATGCTGTTACAAATTATACTGTTTTGGGGAACATGACAATACTAAGTTGTCTATGCTCCATGGACTTACCTGCCACAGATAGGTTTATGGTACCAGCTATGTAGTTCATTCTTTTGTTTGGCTCTTAAGTCCAATCAGATGGCTGTTGGCTACCCCTAAGGTATAAGTGCCACTGCTGAACCTTTGGGGATATCTATTAAAAATGATTTATTATTTATTCTCTTATTTTATGTATACGAGTGTTTTGCCTGTGTGTTGGCTGGTTTTGTGTGTCAACTTGACACAAGCTGAAGTTATCACAGAGAAAGGAGCTTCAGTTGAGAAAATGCCTCTATGAGATCCAGCTGTAAGGCATTTTCTCAATTAGTGATCAAGGGGGGAGGGCCCCTTGTGGGTGGTACCATCTGTGGGCTGGTAGTCTTGGGTTCTATAAGAAAATCAGCTGATCAAGCCAGGAGAAGCAAGCAAGCCAGTAAGAAACATCCCTCCATGGCCTCGGCATCAGCTCCTGCTTCCTGACCTGCTTGAGTTCCAGTCCTGACTTCCTCAACATGGACGAGTAAGCTCAATAAACCCTTTTCTCCCCAACTTGCATCTTGGTCATGATGTTTTGTGCAGGAATAGAAACCCTGACTAAGACAGCCTGCATGTATGTATGTGTACTGTGTGTTCTGCCTGGTGTCCTCGGAAGTCAGAAGTGGGAGTTAGATCCCTGGCACTGGAATTACAAATTGTTTGCTTGCTTAGTTTTTCAAGATAAGGTTTCTCTGTGTAGCCCCGATGTCCTGAAATGTACTTTGCACAGGATGGCCTTGAACTCACATATGGCTGTCTCTACCTCTAGAATGCTGGGATTTGTGGAGGGTCCCTGCAAACTTTACAACAGGCAGGAAAACCACCCTTGAAGAGACAAGAATGAAATTCAGTTCAGCCTAATTTAGGTACCAGTCCTGGGCCAGGACTTTGAGAGTCTGACACCAGTTCATTTATTTTAGCCATATTTAAGCACAGCACAGAATAAAAGTTTTCTGATGACAAATAACAGCCTGGTGAGTATGACAAAACTTAAGACATATTTACTTTGAAGCTCTTTACAAAGTACATATGGCTTTGTTCATATGTTGGGTTCTTGTTGATTTAGAAACAATGCTCAAGATAAGGGTCTAGGGAGAATGACTCAGGTAAACAAAAAACCTGTGGCAGTCAGGACTGGCCTGGCCATAAGATAACACAAAGTCACTTAGGCTATTGTAAAGTATAATTTATATTTCTCACAAGAATTAATTTTATGACCTATAAGTAATGCTCAAGGTTTTAGGGGAAAGGGTCTAGGAGAAGTAAAACATAAACTCTGAGAGATAAGGCAGAGCCTAGCTCAACAGACAGAGGATTGCCAGGTTGTAAACTATATCTGTTCCTAGCATTCTAGGAAGAAGATAGCTTAAACATCTCCTTCCTTTGAAGGATGCCTGTGTAAACTCTTGGCTTCTCCAGTACCTCTCTGTGTGCACAGGACTTTTTGCCCTTTATAGGGATTAAAGGTGTGCACCACCTTGTGGGCTGTAGAAAGTTGTTGACCCCACAGGTGTTGGAAACTGAACCTGGGCTCTCTGCAAGAACAACAAATGCTCTTAACCCCTGATCTGTCTCCTCAGTTCCATTTTTTGGGGGATATTCTTGCTAGACTGGACGTTGTGGTTTATAGGTATCACAATTAGGTAGAACTGTCCTCGATGGGCTGACCCTCCTACAATGGTTGTTAAATCAAGAAAATGCTCCACACATTTGTCTGTGGAAGGAATTTTCTTAACTCAAGGTTCTTTTCAGATTGTCAGGGCTTCTGTCAATTTAACCACCACCACCACCACCACCACCATCATCACCACCATCACTATCACCACCACTACCTAACTAGGTGAAAATGGTGGCACATGCCTTTAATTCCACAACTCAGAAAGCAGATGCAGGGGGATCTCTGTGAGTTCCAAGCTAGCTTGTTCTACATAGAGTTCCAGGACCACCAGGACTACATAGAACGTATTTCAAAAATGACATCATGTAGTATATTCTGTCCAGTATATCTTTTGTCCATTTGCTATAGCATGCCATATAATGCTCTGACATTTCTTTCTTTCTTTGTTTTCCAGATGACCCTTCTATTGGATAAAATGGGGTGTTGAAGTCATGTACTATTACTGGGTTGGAGTTATTCTGTGTCTTGAATTCCAGTAGTGTGCTTTTTATGAAACTGGGTGTCCTAGAGTTTGGTGCATATATATTTAGAATTGGAATGTTTTCTTGGTTAATTGTGGACAGGGTTTCTCTGTGTACTGGCTGTCCTGGAACTCACTCTGTAGATCAGGCTGGCCTAGAACTCAGAAATCTGCCTGCCTCTGCCTCCCAAGTGCTGGGATTAAAGGTGCAGGCCACCACTGCCCGGCTTCTTTTTCTAAAATTTAACTAATCAATTTACTATTTTTTTAGACAGAGTTTTCTTGTGTAGTCCTGGCTGTTCTGAAACTTACTCTGTAGATCAGTCTGGCCTTGATCAGTTCAGAGATCTGCCTGCCTGCTTGCTGAGTGGTGGGATTAAAGGCATACATGGTCACTGTCTGGTTGGATTTTGTTTCTTAATCCATTCAACCTATTGGTCTATTTTCTTCCTTTCTCACTGAAACTTACTTTGTAGATCAGGCTGGCCTGGAACTCACAGAGATCTGCTTGCCTTTGCCTTTTGAGGGCTGGGATAAAAAGCTTACATATTCCCTAGGTGTAGTTCCTCAGGAGCCGTATTTTTTTAAGACAGGGTCTATCAGTGGCTGACTGCTTGTCTCTCCCTTCCTAGTGCCTTTCAAGTGCACACCCCTGTACCAGCTTTCTTCACCTTAATTTTGGGAATCAGGATCCATGTAAGACAAGAACTTTACTGACTGATCTATCTTCCTCGATCCGTGTGTTTTGAAAATAACATTTACTTTACTATATATTGTCAACAATTGTTTATTACTTTATCTGTTGAATTTTTTTTTTTTGAGCTACCCTGGAGCTCTGGGATTAAAGGCTGGAGCCACCATACCTGACTTATTAATATTTATTGTGTTTGTATCTTTCCTGTCACTTCATTTCTCCAGGTTCATGACAGGATTATTTTGCACTAATTTCTTTCTTTCTTTCTTTTTTTTTTAAAGATTTATTTATTTATTTTATGTACACTGTTGCTGTGTCTTCAGACACACCAGAAGAGGGCATGGGATACCATTACAGATGGTTGTGAGCCACCATGTGGTTGCTGGGAATTGAACTCAGGACCTCTGGAAGAGCAGTCAGTGCTCTTAACCGCTGAGCCATCTCTCCAGCCCCTGCACTAATTTCTATAAGGTTTTCTGTTGCATTTATTTATACCATCCTCTTGAAAGTTTTTTCTTATGTATGATGTAAGGTAGAGTTCATGTTTACCCACATTGCTAATTGCATTAATTATGTATTAAAGAAACCTCAGAGAAGGCAGCAAAATGCATCGGTGCCACATTAAGGAATGGAAAAAAAAAGACTTCCTCTTGGAATAGTTTACTGTCTCGAGCAAGAATGTAGAACCTAGTAGTTGGTATAACAAAAGTTATATTTTATTATGCTGAGGGTCATCACACAAGGTTCATACTCTTATTAGTCCTAAGCCTGTACACCCAAAGCTGCTTACCTGTGCGACATATCTTAGCAGAAGGTTGGGTCCAGTCTCTCACAGTTTGAGAGTCAGGTTCCAGGGGGCAGATGCTCCAACAGGGCAGATCAATGTGGTGACTCTCCAGTGTCTCCAGCAGTCCTGGGGATGTGCAGAGCAGAGCACTGCTCTTGATCTCTGCTCATGTACTGTGTGCAGTGAGAGTCCTGGAATTCTAGTCCTGTATCTGGTTATCTTGAATGAGAGATGTCCCTGGGTTCTGGTTATCAGGTGCAGCTTTGGGTGTATTGGGTTCCTGATTAAGCTATTTTAAATGTCTAAAAGGCAGTTTTTATTATGCTTATCACATGTACCCTCTGTTAGCCCAGCTTTGAGTTCTCTACTTCTCCTCATCTGTCTTCTGTCTGTAGTTTGGGGTTTGTAGCTTGTCTGTCTTTGTCTGTGTATATGGTCTGTTGGCTTCTGTTTCTGGACAATGTTGCTTATCTGTTGTGTGTATCTGATCTATGTCTGTCTCTAACAAAGGACTATGCTCTGTATTTACTGAGCAGCACAGAAAACACGGTATGGGAAATGAAGGAGGAATTCTTTTCTACAGAAACCTTTAACAGAGCTTTACAAGGGAAGAAGTTACTTTACTGACCTGGAGTACCACTCAAATCCATGAATAGATGCTACCAACCTATATCCATATGCTGATTCCAGCATTTATAGGATGTTCGTTGTTCATGGCTGCTTTTAGCCTGTGGGCCACTTTCAGTGAGTGTTCCCAACACACGTATACATACATTATTCTGAGACACTAAACAATACATTACAAGCTGTGCATCATCTTATGTAAAAGCTGATTATATGGATAAGCCAAGGCATAGTAAGATGGGCTACATGCTACCTTCAAGGTAGTTAAACAGTAAAGTTTGTGGACTTCTGAGATCTCTTGGATCCAACTTTGCAGCAGACTCCCCTGCTTCCCTCCTCTCCCTGGAATTGAGAGTGGGGGCTTCTGTGAATCGCTTGTATTCATCTACCAAAAGGCCTTGGTAAGGACATGTGTGGCCTTTCCTTCCCCATTGGTCGCAGATGCGTTGGTTGGACTGAAGTGGCTATGAGCTTCCACTTTAGTCAGTAAGTCTCTTCCTGGTACGGACATTCGGGGATGACCATGAAAGAGTGAGATACTCGTCCTTTCCCCAAATCGACCAATCTTGGGGTGTAGTCCGTGAATATGGGTTCATCCCCGTTGCCCCCGTACACAGGCTTGTCTTGAGATAATGGACCCAGAGGTTGTTTTAGGATGAAGCATTGTGCCCCTGCTCTGAGCCCCGTCTCCCTCCCGGATTTGCTCATTTCCTCTAGCTCCAGCACCTTACCTCGGAGGGGAGGGAAATGGGGGGATGGGAGGGCGAGGGGCGAGTTCCGCTTGGGGCATCCACTTTCCCAATGTCCTACCTTCTTACAACGGGCACCTGATCTCTCTGTAATCCTTACCTCATCCTCCCTTCTCTTTTATTTGTATTTCCAAACGCCATCTTCTTTAGTTCTCTCTCTCTTTTTTCCCATTAGGCCCTGCAGATGCCGCCAGGAGGATCTTGGCCAATCCCGTTGTCTGTCCTTCGGAGTCTCTCTGTTGTTATATACCTTCTCTGCCACTGCTACCTAGCTCGGCTAACCTCTTACCTTTGAAACCTAGTCTCTGCAACTTATGACGAATGTCTGGCGCCACCTGGTTGACAAAAAGCCATATTTACCACCTACTGGTTCTCCTTGGTTTCTGGGTGGAAGGGTGTAAAAGGTTGGTAAGCTTCTAGCCGCTGCTCCAGGAATGACCCCGTGATTCATTCTGTTCCTGCTGTATCTGGCTTACTTTGGACAAATTTGTGGGCCACTCGGAGACTCGCCCATTAGAGTCTGTCACTGTGTTGAAGTCCCAATCAGTCTGGGTGAAGGGGAACCCCTTGTTGATGTAGTCAGGGTTTGTAGTTGGTGTCCTTTCTGAGCCCAGAGCCAATTTCCAGGCCTTGGTCAGGATCCTTTCTTTCCTCAGTGGTTAAGAGGATCTGAAGCAACTGGTAACCATCATCCCACGTAGGCTGATGCGTGAAAGAACAGGCTAACAAATCAATAAGTTTTGCAGGCTTTCAGAGAATTTGAGATTTTGTAACTTCCAATTGTAGAGGTTACTATAGAGAAAGGCCAGTGAACAAACTGCTGCCTTCCCCCTGAGTCCGAGAAGGGCAGCTGTTCGCAAGAAGCACGATAGGCTCCTCCTCTGGAGGCTGTTCTTCCTGCCCCATGGCTCCTCTGGCCTTAGCTTCTCTCTCCACTGCTCTCCCCTCCCCCGGACGGTTCCCCTCCTGCCTCACCCTCCCCAGGATTTCCTGATGGTCTGTAAGGTGGGGGTGGAGAGAGAATTTCCTCTTCAAAATCTCCTGAGTGGGGCAGGATGGGAAGAGGGGAGCTGATGGCCTAGGGCTCTCTCTCCCTTTTCTCTCTCTTTTTCTCCGCTGTCATAGCAACACTAGCCTAGGGAGAGGAAGGAGGCTGGCTCTTCCACCAGGGTCTACCTGATGGTTATACAGGCAACCTGGTCCAGGTGGCCCGGCTTTCCATAGACAACATCCTTAACCTTGTAGATGGAGGGGAGGTCATACGTTCCTTTTTCAGGCCAACCCACACTGAAGGTGGGCCAGTCCTTTCTGCAAAAGACAGACACCTTTTTTCTTTTCCACATGAAGTCCTTGTCTCCAGGCAAGTCCAGGCCTCAGAAGCTGTCCTGCCACCTGGCCTGAGGCAAGGACAGTGGGTCAGCAGCAGTTTCTAGACCTGCCTAGCAAGTTTCCAGCCCCCAAACCCGGTAATAAAATGTCGACCTAACAGATTAACATAGAGGTCACTTACCCTGGAATTCCCTAATGTGCTTTAAATCAGGCCTGCAAACTCACTTGGGTGTCTCTCTATCTTGGTAATGGGAGATCCCAGCATGCTGGACTTCTGTTCTAGTTCGTTTTCTTTTCAGCTTTTTATTAGAATTTATTCTCCAGGTGGAAAGGATGGGCTGGGCCCTTTTGTAGAGGAGTGTGAGTAAGAAGGAAGGCCTTGTGGTCTAAGAGAGAACAAAATGAAGCTTCCCAAGAACCCGGTATTGGTTTCCATGGTGGAGAGCAGTGGCCCTTCCCAGGTACGGCAGGGCATATAGCCTGTCATAAGGGGATAGTCTACCTCTCTTTGAGGGGCTGTGCAGATTCTAAGCAAACACGTTGTCCCAGGCGATTTAGTCTCTAGCATTTAGTAATTTGTCATTTAAAGGGCTGATTAATCTTTACCAGAGAAGGGAGGTTCCCAAGGAGTATGACAGTCCCAATTAATGTCTAATGCTTTCATAAGGCCCTTTAGATTGCTAAGGTGGCATTTATGATCCGAGTCTGTAATTTCTCTTCCTTTTTTGTTTGTTTCTCTGAGACAGGTTTCTCCATGTAATGTTGGCTGTCCTGAAACTTGCTCTGTAGACCTGGATGGCCTCGAGCTCACAGAGTGCTGAGATTAAAGGTGTGTGCCACCATCACCCAGCAATGAGTCTGTATTTTCTACAAGGCCTAATTGTGTCACAGCGTACCCTAACTGTGTCAGACATTGCGGCTGGGAGGAGGAAGGCCTTTACACACATGAAGGGCTTTCCATAGAAATAGTCAATGCTTCAGGTTTTCTACCTTAGGCCATTCTGTGAAGTCCTCTTGGTTACTTTGAAAGGGTCTCAGTTTTGGGGGGGGGGGAGGTCTCCCTTAATGGGGTTTGTTTCTCATTAAAACAAATCCTTTTAAAATGTTGTGCTTTGGCAAGTCCCAAGCCTTTCGATGTTTAGAGATAGTGTGGACCCTCATCCCATTTTTTTTTTTTTTTAAGATTTATTTATTTTATATATATGAGTACATTGTAGCTATCTTCAGACACACCAGAAGAGGGCATCAGATCCCATTACAGATGGCTGTGAGCCACCATGTGGTTGCTGGGAATTGAACTGAGGACCTTTGGAAGAGCAATCAGTGCTCTTAACCACTGAGCTCTCTCTCCAGCCTTTGTGTTGTAGCATACACACTCTGAGGTCCCCAGCACTCCACTCCCCCAGTCTCTTTTTGTAAGATGCCACCCTGCTGGAGATTTCTGGGGCCTCTCTGATGAAGAGGCTTGACCAGTTAGCTCCTATCATTCTCTGGGTCCTCACTGACCTTGAGGGTAAGGGCTAGGAAACTGTCTTTTTGACTTTCTTTCCTCACTGGTGTAGGCATCCAAGCTTTGTTGGACACCCAGGATGGCTTTACCAGTCTTGTAATTTTAAACTCTGTGTAGCATTTTTTAAAAGGCTTGGTTAAAACAACCCAGTTTAAAAAGAACCTTGGTTTGTTATGACTCAGTTTCCCCAGGTGGTTAAAACCTAATGAGGCCAGCAAAACCACAAAGCAATGACCTTGATTGAACTTATATTCTTGTTCTTTTAAAATAGTTCTTGTGTGTTACCATAGCAACACACAGTATGTATGTATTGTATGTTACAGTTTAACAAGTAGAAACCAGTTCTTGTGTCTGTAGAGTACTATAATTTTGGGGATTTTCTTTAAAATTTTTGAGACAAGTTCTTTCTACATAGTCCTGTAACTCACTCACTTTGTAGACGTCGAACTCACAGAGATCTGCTGGCTTCTGTCTTGAGCTCTGTGATTAAAGGTGTGGCCATCACACCTGTCTAACCTTAGGGATTCCCCCCGCCCCCTTTTTGTTTTTTCTGAGACAGTTTTCCCTGTGTGGCCTTGGCTGTCCTGGAACTCACTCTGTAGACAAGGCTGGCTTCGAATTGATAGATCCACCTACTTCTGCTCCCTGAGTGCGGGGATCAAAGGTGTGTGCCACCACCGACCAGCACCTTAGGGATTTTTAATAAACTTTAATCATCTAACATATATCACCCTTAAACCTCATTTTCAGGCCTGGAGAGATGGCTCAGTGGTTAAGAGCACTGACTGCTCTTCCCAGCAACCACGTGGTGGCTCACAACCATCTGTAATGGGATCTGATGCCCTCTTCTGGTGTGTCTGAAGACAGCTACAATCTCATTTTCATAATATGCCTTGCGCAGCTCACTCAGACCTTCTGCGACAGACTTTCATGTCTTCATCTTCTGCTTTAAATTCTTATAAAACCCCATCACCATCTAAAACATTCTCCTCTTTTTAACCCTTTCCACCAAACATATAAAACATACTTAATCCTTCTCAACAACTCTCTCTCTCTTTCTCTCTCCCTCCTTCTCCTAGTTACTACTTATTTCAATTTTCTAGACAAGAGCTTAAGCCAAATTCCTGGCACATCATAGCAGATATGTTTGCCTGTACACATACTTGCGACTTCCGAGCTTTCTCCTATTGCAAGTCTCCAGAAAAATCTTCTGTTCATTTGGACTTAAAGTTTACACTTTAGCCAGAGTTTTGGCATATCACCAGTGCACTCGAGCAGGAGAATGCTCTTTGTATGCAAGAAAAGGCAGGAAGAAAATACCCACAGAACCAAGGACATTTTCATGTTGAACATGTGATTGCTGTGTAAGAGGACAGGGACATTTTCGTGTTGAACATGTGATTGCTGTGTAAGAGGACAGGGACATTTATTTTCCTTTTTGAGGCAAGGCTTGAAAAGAGCATGCAGCCCTAAGGTCTGTTAGAAAAGTCATTTCTTTTTCCTCCAGATCCATCCTCAGATCTTCGGTACTTTTTCATATAATTTACTGTCTGTAAGTTACAGAATAACTGTAGCATCCTTTGTCCCAAGGACCCTTTATGTCTACCCTAGAGGTTCTCAATCTATGGTTGCAACCCCTTTGGAAGTTGCATACCAAATATTCTGCATATCAGATAGTTACATCACAGTTCATAACAGCACCAACATTACAGCTATGAAGTAGCAATGAAATAATTTTATGGTTGGGGATCACCACATGAGGAACTGGATTAAAGGGCTGCAGCCTAAGAGGGTTGAGACCCACTGTGCTGACCCCAAGTCCTTTGTCATCTGATCCCCAGCCTCTCCTGGAACTCTGAGGCCTTTGTCTTTCCCTGAAGTACATTAAAGGTTCTGTTCATATTCTGGGATTGTGCAGTGATTCATCCCGGATAATCTAATCTTTTTAACCAAGTTTCAAAGACCCTGCCCGTGGCCTTGGTAGACCTCATCATTATCCTCTGAAGGTTGTTAGTTGGGGAATTTTTCATCTGCTGTCATTACACCCCATGTAGTGCACGTTCTCCTTCCCAAGCAGCCGTGGCAGCCCTTCTTACTATCTCCACCATCTTCCACAGAGAAGAGAATATTCAATATTGACATGACTCAGGCCAGGTAGAGTTCTTTTGTGAGACTTAAATTCTCTTTTAAAATTTTGGATTTCTGACCTGGTCAGGGAAGTGTTCACAAATCCTACCCCTCCCCAGCCTGGGGGAACTCTAAGTGGAAGTGTTGGTTAAGAGTGCTCCTCTGTGGGCTCTCCAGCTCACAAAGCTCAGCCCACATGGCTCAGTGGTTAAGAGCACATACTCCTCCTGCAGATGACCTGAGTTAGATTTGCAGCGCCCACATCAGGCAGCTCACAACTGCCTGCATGTAACTCCAGGTGATCTATACCTTTCAGACCTCCTCAAGTGCACGCGTGCACACACACACACACACACACACACACACACACTAAAGGAGAGAGAGAGAGAGAGAGAGAGAGAGAGAGGCCTATACTGAAAACTTTAAAACCCTAGCAGAAATGAAGATACTAGAAGATGGGAAGAGCTCCCATGCTTATGGTTTACTTTGTGAAAATAGATATTTTAGCAAAATCAGTCTAGACATTCATCAAAATTCCAGCAACAATCTTCTCAGAAATAGAAAAGCAATCTTAAAAGCACAGAAGACCTTGGGTAGACAAAGCAATCCTTAGCCAAACAAAAGCAAGGCAAGAGGCATTACCACACATAATTTTCAAGTGATATTACTCAGTTACAGAGATCACATCAACCTGACACTGGCGCTAAAACTGAGATGTAATGAACAGACCAGAAGGCCGATTATGAATCCATGCAGCTAGAGCCCCCTGATTTGGACACAGATGACAAAAACACACACTGGAGAAAGGACAGCCCTTTAACAAACAGTGCTGTGAAAACTGGGTATCTATGGGTAAAAGAATGAAAGTTTGGTGCTTCGATTCCACTCATGTAAAAGTCAATTAACACAAAGTTAATGTAAAAATTGAGACTCTAAAACTGCTAGAGCACAATACTTCAAGATTTAGGTATAGGTAAGGTATTGGTGCAGGTGCAGGTGCAGGTGCAGGTGAGGACTTTTTAAATAGGACTCCATCCACTCAGGAGATAAGCCTGACAGTCAAGAGATACGTGGTATTAAAATGTTTTATACAGCTGGAGAGATGGCTCAGTGGTTAAGAGAACTGTTTGCTCTTCCAAGGTCATGAGTTCAATTTCCAGCAACCACATGATGGCTCTCATCTGTCTATACTGGAATCTGATGCCCTCTTCTGGCACAAAGGTGTACGTGCTGATAGAGCACTAACATACTTAAAATACAATTTGGGCTGGAGAGACGGCTCAGAGAAGAGCACTGACTGCTCTTTCAGAGGACCTGAGTTCAATTCCCAGCAACCACATGGTGGCTCACAGCCATCTGTAATGGGATCCAATGCCCTCTTCTGGTGTGTCTGAAGACAGCTTCAGTGTACTCATGTACATAAAATAAAAAAGTTTAAAAAAAAAATAAAGCTGAGGAGAAGAGATCTCAACACTAAGAACTTTAAGATCCTGAAGAACATGAGACAATGGAAAGATATAGCATGCTGCCATGAATTGGCAGAATACTGTAAAAACAGGTATATTACCAACACAATCTAGAAATGCCATACAATCACCACAAGGAATCCCAATGGTATTTTCCATAGTACTAGAAAATATTTGACTCCCACTGATCCTTTGGCTCTCTGATCATGTCTGTGGAGTCAGAGACCACAAGACAGTAGCTGAGTACCCCAGCATCCTCCGACCACAAACACCCTTCTAGTAGAAGAGTGCTAGAAATTCACTCCAAAGGTCGGAACTCACCTTGACCCACTTATTTATTTATTTATTTATTTATCCTTCTCCCTCCGGCCCCCACTCCCTCTGGCCCAAGGATTTATTTATTTTATATGTAAATACACTGTAGCTGTCTTCAGACGCACCAAAAGAGGGCACCAGATCCCACTATGGATGGTTATGAGCCACCATGTGGTCACAGGGACTCGAACTCACAATCTCTGGAAGAGCAGTCGGTGCTCTTAAGTGATAAGCCATCTCCCCAGCCCACCTTCACCCACTTATAACAAAACAAAACAAAACAACCCTTCAAATCTTAGCTGGGAGTGGTGGCACACTCCTTTAATCCCAGAACTCAGTAGTCAGAGGCAGGCAGATTTCTGAGTTCGAGGCCAGCCTGGTCTACAGAGTGAGTTCCAGGACAGCCAGCTACACAGAGAAATCCTGTCTCAACCAATCAACTAACAAAAACCCAAACCCAAACCAACCAACCAACCAACCACCCCCCACTCTCAAAAACCAAAACGAAAACAAAACAAAAAAACCACCAAAACCCAAATCTTAAAATATATTAGATCAGAAATCACACTTTTGCTACTAATGTTGAACTGTGGCATTGCATCCTGAAGAGAAAGTCCAATAATCAGGAACCCATCCCGGAAAAAGAGGTGCCTTCTCTTGATACCCTGTGTAATAGGCTGGGAATTCCAGGCTGCCTGCTGCTTGTTTTCTTTCCTCCTGAGGAGAGTTTATATTTTCATGCAGAGGCCCGTAGGATTGGGAGTCAAATACCTAGCTGGCAAAAGTAGGCGTAATTAAACAGTTGTCGTCTCTTCCTGTCCTTCTCCATGCCCAATTACATTTGTAGATGTCAGACAGGGGCTGAAAATTTTGATTTTTACCAAGTTTTCTGATGAAACTGATGTCCTTGAACTATATTTGTAAATCCATAATTTTAGATGTATATGCTTTTCTCCAAAGGATGTTTCTGATACTATGGCAGACATGCCATAAGTGTAATGGGTTCAGTGACCTGCTCATTAATAGTTTTTGCTGAAGTAATTAGCTAAGATGAGGCTCGACTGGAGTAAGAGAGGTCCTTAATCCAACAGGACTGATGTTATGTAAGAAGAGACAAAGAGACACGAGGATGCCAGGCCACGAGACCATACAAGTAGAAATGAAATCCTGTGGCTGGTTAAGGAACACCAAAAATTACTAGCTACCAACAGGAGTTGAAAATTTTTATACTCTGTATGCTTCAGAGGGACTGTCACCCTGCAGATACTTTATCTTCAGAGTTCTAGCCTCCAGAACCCTCAGATAGCACACTATTGTCTCAATTCACTTGGTTTGTAGTATTGTTTCGGCAGATAGAAAATGAGTATTTGCTGTATTGTGCTGGTGCCTGCCTTTAATCCCAGCACTCAGGAGGCAGAGGCAGGCGAATCTCTGAGCTCAAGGCCAGCCTGGTCTACAGAGTGAGTTCCAGGACAACCAGGGATACACAGAAAAACCCTGTCTTGAAAAATCAAAAAAAAAAAAAAAAAAAAAAAAAAAAGCGCCAGGCAGTGGTGGCACACGCCTTTAATCCCAGCACTTGGGAGGCAGAGGCAGGTGGATTTCTGAGTTGGAGGCCAGCCTGGGCTACAGAGTGAGTTCCAGGACAGCCAGAGCTATACAGAGAAACCCTGTCTCAAAAACAAAACAAAACAAAAAAAAAGAAAAAAAGGGGGACCCCCCCCCCAAAAAAAAACAACCTCCCAAGTCAGCAACTGAATATTCTAACTGGGCATAGTGGCACACACCTTTAATTCTAGTACACAGAGGCAGGCAGGCACATCTCTGTGAGTTTGAGGTCAGCCAGGTCTACATAGTATGTTCTGAGACAGCCAAGGCTAAGTAGTGAGTCTTGAAACAAAGAGATGGCTTCTTTGTTCAAGAAAATGGCTACTTGATGTCAGAAAACTTCTGCTGGCTCCTTAGACTTAATCCAATAGCCAGTACTCTCAACTCTACAACTCTAAGGAAGTACATTCTGTCATCACCTGAATGCACTTAGGAGGGGATCCAGATAAGAACTGGGCTTGGCTGACACTATGGGATTTTTTTGCATAATTGTTGGATGTCAGTTGAGACTGTAGGCACCTAATATTTCCCTAGGCTGGACATCAGCAGTGACTCATTATTGTGGCTGGAGGTCTGCTGTGATTTGACTGTGAAATTTTCACAGGCTCGTGTATTTGAACCCTTGGTCTCCTACTGGTGGCATGTCTGGGAAGGTTATGAGTCCATCAGGAGGTGGAACCCTACTGGAGGACATCTGTCTCCCAAGGCAGGCTTTGAGGTTTTCTAGCTCAGCCCTGTCTTCCCTTCTGGACTGCTAATCCAATGTGCTGAGCTGGCTTCATGTTCCTTTGGTCATACCTTCCTTGATCTGGAACTATAAACTAAAATATGCTTTCTTCCTCAACTTGCTTTTCTCAGGGTATTTTATCACAGCAAGAGAAACAACATTGAGGGGGTTGATGTTGTTTGTTGAGCTGAGCCTACCAACTCATGGAGAATACACGGAGCTTGTACAGTGGTTCCTTTACATGGTAACTGATTTCCCATAGAGCAAGTATCCCCAAAGATGCAGGCACACTTTGCAGACCTTCTAAGGGCTTTTCATGCCTATCACTGGAAGGAATGTGGCATGGTTCCTGCTTTCTATTAACTCAAGCAGTTATCAGCCTGTGAGGAGAGAGGTGACACAGACATTGTCTTTTCAAGAATGAATGACGAAGAACTTGTGTGCAATGTCAAAACTGTCCGATTGTTACTGTGGTGTACTTTTCATGTACAGACCTTAACTGTGAATTCAGTAAATGGTAATGACTCATGCATACACCACTAGAGGGTTTAGGACCCTTTTTTTTTCACTTCATAAAGTTCCCATCAGATTTTTCAAGTCAATAATCAGTTCTTCCTGTTCTATGAAGAAACAAGGGGAGTCATACATTATATATATGTTCAGATTCTGTCAATGCAAGATTTATCTTGTCCATGTTATATTTATTTATATTGTCCATGTTTTGTTTATTTATATTTTATGGCTGGATTTACTTCCACTGCGTAAGTATTCCAGTTTTTTTTCTCTACTTTTTTTTTAAAGATTTATTTATTATGTAGACAGCAGTCTGCCTGCATGTATGCCTGCAGGTCAGAAGAGGGCACCAGATCTCATTACAGATGGCTATGAGCCACCGTATGTTTGCTGGGAATTGAACTCAGGACCTCTGAAAGAGAGCAGACAGTGCTCTTAACCTCTGAACCATCTCTTCAGCTCTGAATTCCAGTTTTTAAATTTCAATTTTATTTCTAGTGTGTAGTCATTAAGAATGGGAATGTTGGGCTGGAGAGATGGCTCAGAGGTTAAGAGCACTGTCTGCTCTTCCAGGGGTCCTGAGTTCAATTCCCAGCAACCACATGGTTGACTCATAACCATTTATAATGAGATCTGGTGTCCTCTTCTGGCCTGCAGGCATACATGCAAACAGAACTGCTATACACATAATAAATAAAAACATCTCAAAAAAAAATAAAAAAAAAAAGAATAGGGATGTTAAGTCTTGTATACATCTTCAAATGTTATCTGAGTATTTATGGGAGTACTCTTTATCACTAATCAAACCCATTGAGTTTGAATGTCCAAAGACCTCTGACATAAATCACCCCTGCAGATAATTTGCTATTATGAGTCTTTTGAGATTAAGAAGGCTACAGTTTATAAGATCTTCTACAAAGAACAGAATGGTACCTGTGCTGGATGATTCTATGTCAACTTAATACAGGCTAAAGTCATCTGAGACGAGAGAACCTCAATCAAGAAAATGCCTCCAGAAGATTGGGTTGTAGGTAAGCCTGTAAAGCATTTTAAATAGTAATCGGTGGGGGAGGGCCCAGCCCATTGTGGGTGAGGGCCCAGACCACTGTTGGGGAGGCCATTCCTGGGCAGGTGGTCTTGGGGTCTATAAGAAAGGAGAATGAGCAAGCGATGAGGAATAAGCCAGTGAGCAGCATCCCTCCATGGCTTCTGCATCAGCTCCTGCCCCCAGGCTCTTGTCCTGCTTGAGTTCCTGTCCTGTCTTCCTTTGATAATAAATCCTCTCCTCCTCAACTTGCTTTCGGTGATGGTGCTTCATTGTAGCCTAGTAACCCTAACTAAGACTGAGCCTTAATGCAAAAACTTTTCTACATCACCCATCAGTTAAGTTACAAAATGCTCAGCAGGAAAAATTATAGTGGCTTCAGATTAAAAAACCAAAAAAATCCCGCTCAGAACCAACCTCTCTTCCTCCAAATCTCACTCCCTGGAGGTTAAAACAGAATAAGGAGGGAGTTATGTTCCCAAGTGGTCAGTGTGTGGGAGGAGCAGGGCTTGCTGGAAGCGGAACCTCACTACTGACTCTACAGTAGCAGAGGCTCAGTTACAAAGAAAATTCAGTCCTTTCTTCCCAGGCTTCCCAATCTCACGACTTTGATACTGTCTCCAAAGGAGTTATTTTAGGAGTGAAGGCCTCTGTTTCTCAGAGAGTTTGGACTTCCCTTAAGGGAAAGTAATATACAGGTACAGGATTCTTAGAAACAAGATAGCTCTAATGAGAAGTGTAGGACTGAAGCAATTCTCCGTGTGCATACTCCAAATCTCTGTAAGCCTGCAAGGGAACTTGTTTTGCAAGGCTGGGGTCTCTGCCATGGATACTGCCATGGTTACATTACTGGGACGACTCATTAGTTAGGGTCAATAAAAAGATTACTAAAGCAGATTTATTCTTTGGATTCCACCCAGTGGTCTTGAATGGAGATTAAACTGAATATGTATAGAAGGAAAGGACCTTGAGATGAAAGAACTTTTTCTTTTTCTCAGTGTGATCTTGCTCTTTATTGGTTGAACCATCTCTCTAGCCAAGGAGATAATTTTTTAAAAGGCTTATGGTATTGACTATAAACCTAAAATCTGTATCTGCTATAATAAGAAAAAGGTCAATTGTGGCAGGAGAAGTTAATGAGTATGCCTCAGGAAATTATATCAAAATAAAGAAATTATGAAAAATACCTGATAATGATAAACAGGACATTTATTTTTCATATTCATTTTGGGGAAAGGGAAAAAGTCAGTTTGCCCTATCAAATGCTGGTCCTTCTGAAAGAACTTCCACTTACCCTATACACCGGATACAATTCTTGATTACTGAGGGTTTTGTACTCTTAATTTGTAAGAACTTCCTCTGAAGAGAGTGCTTACAGAGTGAGCCGTTGTGAGCAGCTTCGTTGGTGCACAGCCAGGCTCCCTCTCTGAGTGAAACTTTTTCCACATTGGCCACAGAGATAGGGTGTCTCTCCCGTGTGGATTTTTCCATGCAGAATACAATTCCCCCTGGTGTGGAAGCTCTTCCTGCAGTGGGAACATGCATAGGGCTTCAGACCTGTGTGAACTCTGATGTGGACAATTAGGCTTCCTTTCTGACTGAAAGCTTTCCCACACTGGTCACATCTATAGGGCTTCTCACCACTGTGAACTCTTCGGTGAACAGCAAGGTTACTTTGATTCCTGAAGCTTCTCTGGCAAATGGCACATTCATAGGGTTTCTGTCCAGTGTGGAGTCTCTCGTGGACAGCTAGACTGCCTCGCTGACTAAAGCTTTTCCCACACTCTTTGCACTGATAGGGCTTCTCTCCTGTGTGTATCCGCTGATGTGTAACTAGATTGCCTTTGGCCCTGAAGCTTTTTCCACACTGGGTGCACTCAAAGGGCTTCTGACCAGTGTGGATTCTCTCGTGCAATGTTAGACTGCCTTTCTGCCGGAAAGACTTCCCACACTCCCGGCAATCATAGACCTTCTGTCTCACTCCCGGTGAGTCTTCCTGGAGTGCCTTAGAATCTGGGGACTTTTGTTCCAGCTTCTCTCTTCTGAAAGAACTCTGGAAATCCCAGCTTGAGGATCCTGTGGCCTCTGAAGGATCATACTTGTGGGCTTCTGTCATCACATCTGGTAAAACGAGAGGGAAGTCATGTAAGATGCACCAATATGCTGAGTGAGAAGAACAGGGAGAAGAGAAACATAATTCTTAGAGGGCTTATTATGTGCCAGGCATTATCCTATGAAATCTGTATACATAACTGAATCTTGAAAACCATCCTGAGATTGCTATAGATAAGAAACTAAGAGCATGAGGAGATCATATAACTATTAATCCGGGATTCAAATATTAGCATACTCCATAGCTATGTCCTACCTTTAAATTTAAGGTAGCTTCTCAAATTCTTGGGAGGTAGACAGTATTATTATAATTAATCTTTGGAGGGGATACTTGGGATTAACCCGGGTCCTCTGAAAGAACAGCCAGTGCTACCCACTAGGCCATTTATCTCTCTAGACCTAGCAAGATTATTTTATAAGAAAAAAAAAAGGCTCATAAGGCCAGTCGGTGGTGGTGCACGCCTTTGATTCCAGTTCTTAGGAGGCAGGGGCAGGCCGATCTCTGTGAGTTCAAGATCGGCCTGGTCTACAGAGTGAGTTCTAGTTCAGCCAGGGGTACAGAGAAAGCCTGGTCCAAAAAGACAAAACAAAGGGCTCATAAAATTAAGAAAATTATATAGAGAATCACACAGAGCTTTTTACCTAAGTTTTAGCTGACTCCCAAACAGGTGTGGAGTCAGGGTATGAAGGAGTTAAAGCTTTAAAATCTTCAAAGCACTCCTTTAAAACAAGCACAAAGTCAAGCAGAGGAGAGACCAATTCCAGTGAGAAGCCTCTGGGCTTCCATTGCACTGGTTCTGACAGTCACCCTATCCTGGTCTGCTCTCTAATGGTCGTTTGTGATCTCAAAAAATAACCGGTATAATTTTGGATATTTCCTGTCTCTGCCTTGAATTCTTACAAGATGCAGCTTACTGTCTGTTCCATTGTATGGATGAGAGGCCTGAAGCTTAAGGAGCTTCTTAATAATGCAAACAGGATTGGGATTCCCTCTTTTAAAATCCACTGAACAAGCCTATCCTCCGTTCATTCTCTTCCTTGTTTCTCCATCGTCTCATACTCAGTGTTAGAGCCGAGAGTTCTCATTCAGCCTGAGACAACCTCAAGATCATCTCCATAGCAAATGGCTTTTTCTTTTTCTCTTCTTTCTCTCCCAAGACAGGGTTTCTCTATATAGCCCTGGCTGTAATAGAATTCTTTCTATAGACCAGGCTAGCCTCTAACTCACAGAGATCTGCCTGCCTCTGCCTCTTAAGTATGGGGATTAAAGGCATGTACCACCACTGCCCAATTTCAAACCGTTTTCTTGCTTTGTTTTGACTCATTTCCAATTCCAGCTTGCAGGCTTTTCCTGCAACCTGAAGAACAGTGAGCTTCACCAAATGAATGCATCTTCTTATAGGGACTCTGAAGTCATCCCAGCAACCAGCTGACTCACTCACTGAAAAATGCTACATTCTGGGCATATCTTCCATGACAGTCCAGCAGGGTAGCTGTTGGAAACCCAAACATGTCCACTCCTGCTCAATGACTTTGATCACCGCCTCTTCATATGATTCTTCCATGGGCTGGTCTGGAGTACCTGAGGGACAGAAAATAATAAATAAACCAAACCAAAAGCAATCAGTAAAGGGGAGAACTGAGAGTTGAGATTAGTTTGGCGTGTAAACACAGGAAACCCAGATTGACTGAGGTAATGTCACCACAAAGTGGGCTAAGACAGCAGGAATGACTGAACAGAAACGAATCTAGGAGCAAAGAGGCAGAGGAAGACAGCAGAGAAGCATTAGTTCCTACTGTTACTCCCCAGGTAAGGGCTGCTTCTGTTTGTATTTGGCCTCGACATGAAATCGGGGTCCTCTACTTCCCAGGCAACCATCGATTTTATTCCTTAAGTCTAAGAGGTCAGCACTTCAGCCTTCCTGATTGATGTTATGAAGGAAGAGATCCAGGCCTCCTTTCTAGTTCCCCTGAAGTTACAAGGACCTAACAAAGACGGTCTTGTTACCTTCTGGTAATTCTTAGTAGGCTCTAAACCCCCCCCCCCCCAATGCTTATTTAAGGATCAAATTCCTGAATCTGTACACTTTATTTATGTAGTGGTACAGTATAATCTTTGTTTCAGTATGTTCAATCAAAATGCTGAACTCCTAGCTTAACGAATTAGCAATCTGATGGTACAAATTTCTATCTTATTAACCAAGTAGCTAACTCTTCTATCCATTCAGTTTTATATCCGGATGACAAGAAATCTTTGAAGGATTCACTTCCAACTTGGAACACAAGCTATAAAGGGGTCCCCTGTCATGCTGCAAATGCATTCACTTAGAAATACAAGATATTATTGATTAAAAATAAAACCAACAAAACCCCCGGTGCATTCACAAAGAAAAGCACATGGCATCTCCTTCCTGGGGTTGGATTTTTGTCTCTGGAGTGTCTAGAGAACATGGTTAGGTCAAAATAAGTGAACACAGTATATACCTGGACTTCTCCACCTGCTAGGACGTAGCTAACATGCCTCAGCTGTGTCTCCAGACTCTTCCTGATTAATAGCAGGGAAACTTGACAACAGAAAATTGTCCTAGGAGAACTCTACTCAAGTCAGAGCCATCGAATTCTTGAAGACATTGGAAGAGAGTGGTTTCATAACACAAAACGCTGCTTTTCCTATCGGAAGTGTTATCACAGCTCAGAATTAGGCTCTAAGAGACTTGGATTTTTGCCTTGTTTCCCTGTGTATGACCTGGAGCAAAGCAACCTAAGAGCTCCGACTCCAGTTTCTTTACTTAGTAAACAAGTTAACATTATCTCATTAGATATCTCTCCGAAGAACAGAACACCAGAAAGTGAGGGATCTTTTACATTTGAGATACGCCCTACAAATCCAAGACCTAAAATGGTGCTTTTTTCAGGAGAGAGGGCTGGAGAACAGACAGGGTTATTTGTAGGGTTTGGGAGAAATCTAAAGAAGCAATTTAAGGAGCGATTAGGAGCTTTTAGGTGAGGATGAGTTCCCCCCACGCTGGACGCCACTCCCTTCTCAGCTCCCTAGGCGCGGACTCTGCCTCTCTTGGCCTAGCTGGACCTTCCTGTGGCCCCTCCCATGCTCGAGGGGCCCCAGCCTCCCAGGGACCCCGACATCGCAGAGGGGCCCTTCCGCAGCAGACCGCGGCCCACCCGCTCTCCGACCAGCGCACCCTTGTCTGCGGCTGGCGATTTTGGCCCGGGCGGCCGGCCCGGCCTGCTCACGCGCCCTGGCCGGGGCAGCAGGCTCAAGACACAGCCCCCTCTCTCGGGCGCACAGACCCGGCCTCAGCCTCACTCACCGCAGCGGCGCGCGCCCGTAGACAGACAAAGCCGGCGCCGAGCCCGTATCAGTCGCTGCAACGCAGCGCGTCGCTGGACCACAACTCCCAGGAGCCCTTGCGTGCCCCGAGGCACTGTGGGAAGGGCCGCCGCGGTAATGCAGCCGAAACGAGGACCGCTGGCCTGGCGCTGGCGGGTTCTGGTTGGAGGGGAGCGCCGTCCTGTGGAGGAGCGGTAGTTGAAGCTTGGAAATGCTTATGACGGTAAAACTACAGAAGACTCAGGCTTCTCTGTAGGAGCCTGGACCAAGTATTTCGGACAAAGAATCAGGAACACTCTCTCTAGTCCGTGTAATAAGTTTTTTTCACCCAAAAAATGGACGAGGCAATGCAGGACTTCGGAGTTCAGGTGCCCCGACTAGTTGCACGACTCAGGGCGGGGATCTCACTTGTGGGGAGTCCAGGACCGACAGCTCCAGGACCCCACAGGGCACCTACGCGGGGCCTCGGAAGACTTTCTGAGCCAAGGGAACTCGAGGAAACAGTATTCCCTGAGTTGACACTAACATTTTCTTCCTAACTGAAGAAGTGTGACCCAAGGGTTGAGATTTGAACATTCTAAAAGTTACCGAGGAGATGGGAGAGTAGCCCTCTTCCAAGGAGCTGCCTCTGGAGAGCCCCAGCAGCTGGACAGCTGAGTCCTTGGCCCTGGGAGGGACGTGGATGCTATTGAATATCCATAAAATAAAAGCTCTCTTAAAATGCCTCAAACTTCTTTCGACTGCACTTAGTTATATGCATTTCTAATAGCTTTTCTAAATGACATTAGTCTCATCCTGGAGCCTTGACTTGACTTCTTTTGTAGTGCGTCTCCTCCAGAATCCTCCCTTAGTAGACTTATACTGAATGAAAGAGACCATAAGAAATGTTTCCTCTTACAGTGCCCTTGTTCCT